>CAEGAF010116637.1:0-11204 GCA_903067075.1 Micropoecilia bifurca
GTTTCTCTCTCTTTTCTCTCTCTCTCTCTCTCTCTCTCTCTATATATATATTTATATATATATATATATATATATATATATATATATTATTTGCAATCAGTGCTTTGTAGGTAATTGACTCATTTACATCTCCCTCACACCTGCAGTGCTGTGAAATACTATTTGCAGCCTTTTGCGAGCAATAAAGAAAAATGGTCACAGATCTATTTTCTAAAATGTGACTCTAGAAAATCAGGGTGAGATGTGTTACCACAATGATACATAACGTGGAGCAGCGATGAACTTTCCTACGAGTGTCCAGCCTAATGAAAGCATGTTGAAGACTCATCTAGACATCACGAAAAGAAGCCTGCACACGTTAAGCACCACTTCCCTTTGGAGGCGGAGCCGTAATGGCATCATATCTGCTCCACCTTTTCCAAGACTCTAAATACATGGGTCAAACTCAAGGCCCGTGGGCCAAATCCGGCCCGTCGTAGCTTTTTATGTGCCCCTTTAGATTCACTACACACTAAGTGTGCTTAAATATGTTATCAATCAAATCAGTGCAGTTTTTATCTGTTTCCTGCCAAATTATATAAATAACGTGTAAAGTATGTAAATTGGTCCCTCTATGGAAATGATCAAAACCTGGCCCCTTTTCTTTGCACTAATATTTTGGAGTTTATTGCAGATTTTTCTTAAAAATTGTCAAAAACTTTCTTACTTGTACTAAACAGCTGCCTCAGCTTTAATTGATGTCAGATTATAGTCCATGATCTGTACAGCGAGTAATAAAATGTCAAATTTACCATCATAAATAAGCACAAATATTGCAAATATTTCCAAATTAGTACCACAAACACTTTGGTTTTTATTGAAAAAAAAAATCACAAAAAGAATCAAAAAATCCTGGAGGGACTGAAGAGATGTTCGGTAATGTTTAATTTGAAGAATTCATTGATATTTTAAAAGTTTGTGATCAGATTTTATCAATACATTTTGGCACAACCGGCCCTTTAAGAGCATTCTGGATCCTGGTTTTGGCCCAAAACAAAAATGAGTTTGACATCCTTGGTCTAAAACAATATATTCTGCTAGATCCAGACATTTTTATTTATTTAGTTTTATATATATATTTTGTGGGAAGGGATATGGTTTATAAACAGCCTTTGTCTTAAGTATTGTTGACTTATTTTTTATCCGTTCTACTTGTCATTCTGAACAAAATTATACATAAAGCAGTCTAAAAACATAAAACACTGCTTCCCTCATCTTAACTCAGTAATCATGATTCCAAAAAATGGGCAAAAACAGTAAAAACCACTGGATTAGAAACCAACCAAACTTCTCCCCACAAAGGTAATTTCTACCTTTTCCTCCAAAAAAAAATCCTTTAATCTCTCCGAGACTCATGAAAGAATATTCTGTGGGCTGACAAGACGAAGCTGGAACTTTTTGGAAGGAGTATCTCTAGTTACAACTGCAGCACTTAAGAGAAAACGCTGCTGTCCTGCTCCATGACTCGTCATAACTGATGGACCCGGTGAGTTCTCCTCTGACCCAGAACATCCCGAAGGCCAGTGTTGGCTCTAGCACCTTGTGACCCATCTCACTTGGTTTTATGAAACAGGGCAATTATCCAAAGCACTCCAGCAAGTTCACATTCAAAGGGCAATAAAACAGGTTTTTAATGGCCTAGTCAAAGTCCAGATAACTAACCAGATAGGCTGAATTAAAACCCTGATGCAGAGTAAAGTGGGCCAGATCTCCCCGCGACGACGTAAAAGACTGATTGCTAGTTACCGCGAGCTCTGGAAGGCAGTCATTGCCAACCAGGCACAACCAGCAAATAGATGAAGGGAGCAATTACTTTTTCACATAGGGCCGGTTTGATTTGGAGAGCTGTGTTCACGTTATTACTTGAAAATTTCATTTTGTTTTAAATCAGGCTGTCTTTAATCTGATTGTCTGAAGACTTTTAAGAGAAACGGTGTTGGGGACGGCGGTTGCCTCTCGTACGCCGGCCTTATGCCCAGTTGTGAATTTAACCTGCTGTGAATTTAAAACGCCTGGCATCTTTTCCTTCTCGCATTTTGTGAAAACGAGTTGATCAGCTCTCCACGAGAAACCGACGTGGCTAGAGACAATCACAGGCCTGCGATAGCATCTGAGATAGTCTTTCTTGATATGCAAAAAACATCGTCCCAATTAGCGCGGAGCCATCACATATCAGCTCACATTGTGCAAAAATGAGAACGGAGGCTGAAATCAGACAGACATTTTGATTAAACATGATTAGATGTAATTTTACAACAGCAACACGATTCGCGGTGGAACAAAGATAAGCGAGCGTGACATTAACTCGGAGCAGATAAATAGTCCGGGATGTGCGGCGAGTTCAACTGAAGACGAATTTAAAAAAGAAAAAAAAAAAAACTTTGCTTCCTTCATTATTTCTTGGCGAACATGTTAATCAGAACATTTGCATTTGCGTGTCACCTGACTTAACAAGCAGGAATTAGCAGAGAAAATCAGAAGACATGAGGAGTAAGAGCAGAGACGTGAACGGCACCTCCCCAGTGACGCTGATAAATAATGCAGCAGTGTTACTTTTTAAACAGAGCACATAGCTGCACGGAGACATTCACAGAGGGAGAGAGCAAAACAGAATGATCACAAGTCCTAAACCAGACAACATCCCAAAATCACAAATATCTATCCATTGTGTTCAGACTCCATGCTGAGAAGAGTCGGGGAAACGATTCTGATTTCAAGTTCTTGGGTTTTCATGAGAAAATGCTCAACATGTTTTGTGTGTACATATCTATATGTTCCTATTAGATATGAGTTTTGTTTTACTCCTTTTCTTTCAACAAAAGTCTACTTTTATGTACTTGAAATGAAATGATGACACTAGTGTTAATGGTCGCCATGGTAGTGGTATAGTATTGTCATAGTTAATTGTTAATATATTTACCTTAAGGCCGTGCTCAGCGTGAACTTTAGGCTTTACAATTGAACGAGGAAACGCAACAGGAAGCGATATGCTTGATCTGTTATTAGTATCTAATGCTAAGTTTGGTACAATACCAGTACAGAGGTAAGATTTGTTAAGTAAGTAAGAAGAAGAAAGTGAGAGGAAATGTCTCACAGTAGGTGTAGCTATGATACTTGGCGAACCAGCACCCTTTCTAATGATTTAAAAGCTCTGTGGCAACTAATGTGTCTGTAATTTAGGCCAATGGTGAGAGACTGCTTTTGACAAAAACAATCTAGTTCAAAATATTACATTTCTGACAGTATTCAGACCCCACTTATACATTGAATAGCTTTTAAAGAGATGAGTTTTGACTGAAACCCCACAGACTGGGATTTCAGGCAAAGTTTTTTTTTAAAAATATCAATAAGGATGAAACAACCCTGAGCGTGGCTGACGCACTGCGAGGTTCAGGTTTCTCCCAAAGCAATTGCCATTTCCATTTTCTTTTACTTTACCACGTTAGTAATTGGAAGAACATATTTCTGGACCCAAGCAAAAGTTTATGTTTAAATGAAAAACCTTTAACCCTAAGCGTAAACTCATCGCCTTTCATAAGTAAATCTGTTTTACTTTAAAACCGTGATGAAATGACTCTTTCATGCTGAAAGTTACTTTCCAACCATGCTGACATATAAAACGCTTTGGAGAAGAAAAACAAACACTGGACCTTATATGTGGCATTACATACAGTGTCTATACAAAGTATTCACCTCCTTGGATGTTTTCCCTGTTTCAGTGCTTTTACAAATCAATCACAATCAACAAAATGTGCTTTTTTTGTCTGTCCTTGTTCACTATCTTCGTTTGAGCACATAAAGAATAATTAGGCCGGGTTGGAACGATTGACAACGCTAAACTATTGATGGCCTTCGAAGATACTATCAAGAGTACAAGTCAGATATTGAACTGAGCAGTCAGTCGCCCTTCTGGACAAACAAAGCTATGCCTGCTTCCTTTTTGTTCCTTGCTTTAATCCAATACTGACAGGTGGAAATAGGGAAAAAATTAGAAATTAGATGCCAGTTCTCAGTAGGCAAAATGCACTGGAGAGTGAAATCTTGGACCATATCTAAGGTTACAGTTGTAAAATTATTGCTCTGTTGCCTTTGGGAGGCACAAGCTTGTCTTTAGAAACTCTGATTAATTCTCACACAGCATGTTTTGTCCTGGTTTTTATGGCTCTCCTAACTTAAATAGGAGGATTACAATCGATGTAAAGGGTTGGTGCAACAATAGACGGAGTTAAATAGAGATGAGTTCTAGACATCAGAGCAGACCACTCAAAATCATAAACTAAATCCAGCTGATGGAAAAGATCGCGGCTGTAAATACGGGTAAAATTCTGTCAAGTGCCGACTCATTTGGAGAACATGCATATTGTTTTTTAAATCCCAACGTCGATGTAACTCACGTTTCTCACATTTCACTTAGTTTCCCATCATCGGGTTTTATGAGCTAAAGCTTCTCCATCACACCAACATCCGCCCAAACGATCCAGATATATAATCTACATGCAGAGTGCTAATGCATATCATTTAAAATATAATAGCATTCTTTTAGTTCCACTTATGCAGAAATGAATATTGAAATTATGACGTTTTTTCAAGTTGCTTGTTTTGATGTAATTTAGTGAACACGCTAACTAGTGATGGGTGTGTAAATGTTTGGTTTGCAAAGACACCATCTCAACTGGAGCTGAAACGTGTGTGTGTGTGTCTATCTGTGTGTGTACGAGACATTTTTGGGAAGTTTTTCCTCGCACGGAGCAAGTTGTCTCTTTGAATTTAGCAGCTGACACTAAGAAACTGTTTATTCTGCATTGTTCGACGTGTGTGTACTTTGTTGTTTTTTTTTAATTTATTTACTCTAGCTTAGCTTACTGACAAAAACGCTCACCAGGAGACAGACAAACACACACACACCCAGTGGGAGATGCTTCAAAGCGTACCATCGCTGTCAGCGATTGCTTTTTGTTTCATGTGTCCTCTCCTTTTTTTTCTACTCCTCCTCTCCCTCCAATTCCTTATTAATGGCCCAGATGTGGCAGCGGCACACAGGGAGCTCATTACTCCAAAGACAACACAAAGCAGTTGTTTCCATATTCAAACATTTTGGGAGGAGGTGCTTTCATGTAATATGTAAGCACAGCAGAGTGCAGCTTCCTAAACTAACAACGCAGCTTGTTCTGGAGGTTAGGCTCAGTGTTTGATTAGGTGTGGAGGAGGAAGAAGAGGTTAGTTCATCCATTATGTAACTTCTCTGCTCGTGGTAACAATTAGAACTTTGTGTCGGAGGGGGAGAGGGAAGACGTGAGGAAGAGACCAATATATTCAAAAGCGGAATAAGTAAAAATGCGAGTTGGAAAATATAGGTAAACGGAGCTAAAAATGGAACAACAAAAAATGCAAAGGATGATTGAGAGAGAGCATTTTGGCGAGACAAGAAATCGAGAAAGGGGCGAAGGGCGGGGGTGGGAAAGATGAGGAAGGTCAGCGGGGACGACGGCAACGGTAAAGGAGGAAAAGGGAGAGAAGGATTTAAAAGTGTGGGATGGAGTGAGGATGGAGGAGGAGGAAGAGGAGGAGTGAGAAGGTGGGTGTCAGGAGTCAGAGTCGCTTTCATCACGGAGAGTTGTCGCGTTGATCGGAGGTGTGAACCCAGCAAATCTGACAAATATCTCTCACAGACGCATCCGAAACGCGAGGTGACTGTGAGTGGGGTGGTGTGCGTGTGTGTGTGTGTGTGTGTGTGTGTGTGTGTGTGTGTCTGTACGTTGCACCCAAGGGGACAGTCAACCTTTCCAGCAAACTATTTTTGTCATCTTCTTGTTTTGGGTTGCGTCTCCACTTCATTGTTTTGGAGTTATGCATCTCTTCAGAAACGTGTTGCTTGAACTACATTTATACTCATTTCCCTTCTGCCTGGTTTCCTTTAGACCAATTACTATGCTAAGTTACATAAGAATACAAACATACTCCAGAACACTTGCAGCTGTGATTGCTGGGAAAGGTTGCTTTACGAAGCACTGACTCAAGAAAGTTGCTTCCAATAAAATGCAGTCATGACGTGTCAAACTGAGGGAAAGTTCAAGCACAGCACTGCAATTATCAAAGGTGATATGGGAGTTTCCTGCAGCTGCGCTTCTTGCACCTGGTATTTGTTGTTTTTGTTCAATTATGAATCAAATTCCAGATATAAAAGTATGGAGACAAAATATCTGTCCGTATTAAAGCAGCTTTAATTTCCATAACAGTCGTTGAAGTGAGAATGATCCAACCCAGATTCCTTAATTTCCCAAACACATGCACACAAAAAGCCTCCAAACTCCACACAACCACGACATAAGACCTTCTTGTTCTGAGGTGACGGCGCCAACCAACCCACCACCTTGTTGTTCTCGAACACCAACCCAGCTAACGCACCCATTTTTGGTTTTTTTTCTTGGTTTTTTATTATTATGTTTTCCTACGGCTGTTCGGCTGAGTGCCCGCTCTTTGGGATAAATGAGTCTGTTTTCAGCAGATACGAGTAAAGCAGATCTGCCTGTTTGTTCAGTCTGCAGCTCGAGCTTCAAATCAAATCTCCCGTAATTAGCTGGGTCCTGCGCTGAAGTTCAGGCTGTTCTCTGAGGGCCCTGCATGCGAGTGTAATCAGAGAACAACTCTAATCGCGCAGTCCGGCGCAGAACGCGCTCCCTCCGGTTTAGCGTGTCAAATAGAGAAATTTTCTTGATTAGATTAACTCTGGGCAGAAACGTTCCTGGTATTGCTGCATTCACGTCACAACAAGGGAAGACGCAACATCAGATAATTGCTGCTTCTGGTTGTTAATGCTGCGTTCGCTGACGTGCCGTCCTTTAGGACCGTTTAGAGTTCATGCCTGCATTTATGCTGTTGACTATTTGGCTTAAAGAGACGAGGCAGAAACTAAGCATTTCAGCCAGGATTTGGTAGTAGGTTTCTACCAGATAATTGGCTCTTGTTGCAACCGAAGCACATTGTAAAAATTGCGCACCTAGTATTTAAACTTTTTCATGTTTTGTGGCGATATTCAGCCATAATCTCCGATGTCTTTAATGGGATGTTTTGTAATAAAACAAAGTTACCCAATATGTCCTTTAGCCTAACAGCTTGTGCTTTGTCAGCTATTTATATTGATCTTGCAACTTTCCAACAGTTAAAAGTGAAATGTAATCTTCCAAATTCACATTTCTTTAGATTTTTACTGCGACATTTAATAAAAGTCTCTTTCCCACACGATCCATCGGATTAACCTCGACTCACATAGGAAGTAACAGCTTTTCATCAGAACTGTTCTGTATTTAGCAGCAGACATCTTCCCAACTTAGATCGCCGTCCCTTTCTCCCGATTAACTTTTTTTTTTTTTTTACATAAAGCATAGGCCTGTCACAATAACAACTTTTGGTGGATGATAAATTGTTATAGAAGTTATTGTGATAAATGATGTTTTGAGACCATTTTTAGGAGCATAATGGCAAAATAATGCAGGAGCACATTTTAAAAGATCAGTAAACTTTAAATTTTAACGAACATTTAACAAACTAAACTTAAACTAGAGGACATTTTAAATATCCAAAATAAATGAAACAAGTAGAATCAATTTTGAAGGCTTTGTAAGCAAAGTAAAGGGCTATTAGACACCAAAACTTCAAACTGAAGACTTTTAGCATCCAATTTTGGGTAGAACAAAATTTAGAAAAAGAGTTAAATGATAAATCATACCAATGGAAATGATTGAGTTTGTTTTAATATCATTTAATTAATTGATTCATTGATTATTGAAACAGGCCTAGCTGCATGTAGATCTAACATTTAAATTATTTTTCACTGAACAACGGCTTCTGTCTTGCCACTTTTCCATTAAAGACACATTTGTTGAGTGCAAAACCAATGATTTTCAAACTGTGAATCTCCTCCAGAGTTACCGCTGTCCTTTGGTCGGTTGCTACTCTGGTCAATTCTCTCCTTGTCTATTCAATCAATTCAGTGTGAATAGTGTATATTGGTAGATTTACAGTTGCGTCAAGCTTATTCCACTCTCAGATGACTGATTGAACAGTGTTTTGTTTCAATTTTTATGCTTTTCGTGCCAGTTCTGTGTTTTGCTGGGGTAAAATCATGAAGAAGCTGACATTTTGTATCTTATTCTGAGATGTCTGGAAAGCTATAAGACTCACTCTATAAAGGAAATGCATTTCTTATCCTTGCAAGTTTAAGATCAAGAAAACAGACTAAAGAAAAAAACAAAAAAAACAATCAACAGTTTATCCATCTCCTCTTCTTTTCTGAATCTTCCATGCTGGATTTTTTACCATCTACTCTGAGGGGCTTCTTTAAATGCGAGCGATAATCCGACACGCACTGCGACTAAGACCGAGGATGCACATGTGGCTCGGCTCAGGCAGTTTGTTTGTTTGCATTTGGATGCACTTTCTTGTGTTGCTAACCGGTTCCACCGTATGCCAGGTTTCCCTGACGCTGTCTGGGCTTGTTTACAGCTGCGACCCACACCAGCGATTCCTCTGTCATCGCTTCCACCCACCGACACGGAGCGCAGTCAGACGACGACTCAAAGCAGCACTTGCACGCCGGAGCTTCATCAAAAGCACTTATTTCTTTTCTGTTGAACTTCATAGTCACAGTGTGTCTACGCCGAGAGAGTGCTTCTGACATGAGCTGCAGTGTGGAGAAACAGCAGCAGCAGCTGCAGCCTCCATTCTGCGAGTCTTTGCAAAGGCGGCTCGCTACACGGTTCTGGGTGTTGTTGAAATGCTCCTTCTGTTTCATATTTTGTTGTTTGTGCTTTTGTTAAGGTGAAGCATAAAGCTACACACACAAAAAAAAATTCCCAAATATTTGGTTTGTGAACAACCAGAGCAATTCAATTCCTTCATACTTTGTACTTTATAAGGAAAACAAATCCGATTTATATCCAGAAAATTCTGAAAAAAATCAATAATTCGGATTTCCAATACAAGACTGGATGCGATTCTATTCAGTATACTGTATAATCCAAATTGGTGTTATAGACAGGGAAAAGTGAGATGATTGCATTGGGTCATGATCTTTGCAATCTGTCGTCTTGACCAAGCATGTGGCGATAGTAAGGAAGACACCTGCAGCAGAACTTAACTCAAAAGATAGAGGACATGTACAAAACACAAAGAAGCTCATAAAATTTGTTAAAGGAAAAAGTGAACGGCAGCAGAACCAGAGTCAAAACCGATCACGAGTAGCTACAATCTAAAATAGTTGAGATGACCTCTAAAAACGCTATTAGATGCCTTTTTTAATAGTTCAGACATCAGATATATCTTAACATGCATTAATATGCACAGCAAAAATCATCTTAGCGCTACCAGAGAAGCTAGCATTCCCGGTTTTCCTTATTTTTCCTCTTAGTCAATCAGAGCCAAGGAAAATAAATGGTGCTCCCGGATTGGCTGCTTTCTAAGTGGCAGCCAATAAAGTCATGTTGAACCTAGGTGGTCCAGCTTTCAAAGCTACAGATTATTGAGAATATCTTAGATAGTCTCTACGAAAAAGTCAAGATTTGTGGCTCAGTGAATCCACAAATACTGAAGAAGAGATTTATTTTCTCTGTTTTGTTTTGTTCTATTAAAGTCAACTCTGATCTGTCGCTGCGGCAGTGAAAGCCCTGTGGACGTTAAAGACAAATCAAAGTAAAATGAAAGACAATTTGATGATAAATATCTTCAGAAACAGAATATGATGTTTTATCTCCATAGAGCTGAAAACCTGCATCACAAAGTGACACGGTTAGCTGAAGGTTGATGCGTCTCTCAGGTCTTTGCTGGATTTTCTTCCTATTTTTGGGAAAAAGAAAAACATGACATTCAGATCGGGTTTTACGCTGGAGATGCCAATTAAAAGTAAAAGTGACACTTTGAAAAGTTTTTAGAAATCCTGGAAAGCTGCTCATCAAAACTGCTTTCAGAGCAAACCAAATTATCCTGCTGTTGAAAAGGAGCACGTCAAAAAATTAGAACAAAATGTGTTTATGACTCCGACACGCCAACCTTTTTCTATCCGTGAGCTTTAGTTAACTTATTAACCCTCCTGAGATTTAATACAGATGGGCTTTTCCCACTTTGAGCTCCAGCTCTGCTCAGGAATCATCCACAGTTCATGGGCTCTTTGCCAGATTAATATTTACGGTAATATTTCATATTTTCTCTTTGCTAAAACCGATTGACTGAAATGAGCATCCTGCTGGTGCTGTGTTAAGATGACTGCTGTAAAATAATCTGGGTTACATTTGATCAGATTAAGTCCATCGTTGTAGATTTTACCGTCAAAACTGAAACTGGATTAAGCTTCGCTTAAAGACGTTGAACCTTCATTAGCGCATCGGGTCAATAAAACATCTCAGAATCAAGTCGTATTTCTATGTGGACCAATAAGACCGTCTGATACATTTAAATCTGTAAAGTACTTTTTGTGTTTCAGAAAACATTAACCTCCTGTAGTCTTACTTTAAAAAAAAACTCTGGGTTTCCTCTTAGTCGGATCGTAGCCTGGATTATTTTCTGCGCATCGTTCTTTGTTCAGGTTGACCTCAACCTCACTCACATTCCAGATTCACTTCTCCTTCCATGCTCTGTGGATTCACACCAAACCAGTGTAAGTTCATTCTCCCCGTTCCCTCCTCCTCTCCTTCCTCTCTTTAGCCTTGAAATAAAGATGAATGTGTCGCTTTAATCGACATTGTTGCCAATGAATCATTTAACAGTGTTAGTCTAACATTCCTGATTCCAGGTCACTGCGTTTCGCTACACGTCCCACCGTGAGGAGGGTCCTGTCCTGGTTTGGCCCGGGTGCTGCAGACTCTCTGTACCAGCTGCTGCCAACGTGTAAACCTTGATCGCAATTTTTTTCCTTCTTCTTCTCTTTTCTGTGCTTCAACTTTCCCCTTAGCCACAGGCTCCCTATGTGTGCAGGCTTTTCCCCCCACCAGGGTAGAAATGCCTGTTTTGAAGAGAGGCGGACATTTACTCCTCAGCTTGGGTTTTGGCCTCGATTATTTCTGTATTGTAAAACCAAAAATGCGGGAAAAAAAAAAAAAAATTGGTATATTTGGTGTCGCTCTCTAGCAAGGTATAAAATCAGCTGTGTTAGTTGCTCTGGTTTTCATTTCTGG
>CAEGAF010116650.1:0-34680 GCA_903067075.1 Micropoecilia bifurca
GCCTCGGGGGACGCCTGCTTAGCCTGTTTGGGTGCCTCGGGGGACGCCTGCTTAGCCTGTTTGGGTGCCTCGGGGGATGCCTGCTTAGCCTGTTTGGGTGCCTCGGGGGACGCCTGCTTAGTCTGTTTGGGTGCCTCGTGGGACGCCTGCTTAGTCTGTTTGGGTGCCTCGGGGGACGCCTGTTTAGACTGTTTGGGTGCCTCGGGGGCTTCCTGCTTAGCCTGTTTGGGTGCCTCAGTGGCCGCCTGCTTAGCCACTTCTGAGGCTGGTCTAGGTGCTTCGGTGGAGGTGGCTTTGGCCTTCTTGGGTGCCTCGGTTGGTTTGGCCAATTTAGAAGTCTCAGAATCTGCTTTAGGTGCCTCAGCAACTATTGGTTTGGCTTGTTTTGGGGCCCCAGCAGCTGTTGCCTTCGAATCAACCGACTGAGCCTTATTAACTACCACAGCCCCCTTTTCAGGTGCTTGTTTAGTAACATCCGGAGGGGTTGACTTAACACCAGCATTTGGCTTGGTAACTTTAGGAGGTGAGGCCCTAATATCCTCAACCTGTTTAGGACCTGTGTTAGAGCTCAATTTGATCTCATCTGCTGGCTTCACAGCAGCGGCAGATTTAGCCTTGGAATCTGTAGGAGATGGCTTCATGACCTCCTGAGTTACAGCTTTCATTGGGGCAGCTGCCTTAGGAGCTTCGATAGGCAAAGGTTTGGGTTCAGTACCCATCTTGGCTTTACTCTCCTCTGGAGGAGCAGAAGTAGCCCCTTTAAGTCTAGGCTCAGAAGGAGACAAAGCAGGCTTTGCACTCTCTTTGGCAACAGAAGGTCCCGAGACTTGCATTTTACCAAGCTTCTCAGGTGGGATAAGTGGAGGAAGCTCATCATCGACCATGAACAATACAGGTTTTGCAGAAGCAACCTTATAACCAGATTTTGGAGGGCTTGAAGCAATAGTATCCGAGAATGAAATTGGTGCTGCAACAGCAGGCTTTGGGGTGACTTTAAATGCAGGGGGTGGCTGAGATTTCGTCTCAACAGGGACAGCTTTAGTTTCAGTAGTCATAGATTTCTTCAAGTTAGGTTCCTCTGACTTTTCCTTTACCTCTGGGACTTTTTGGTCTACCTGGACAGGAGCAGGCTCAAATGTCTCTCCTTTCTTAGCCTTTCCTTGTTTGCCAGCCTTAACCACTTTTGGGGCAGAACGATTGGCAGGGGAGCTACTGGCTGAGGAAGCCAAAGGTGATGCTAAAGGTGATGCCAAAGGTGACACCACAGGTGACCGAGGAGTAGAGGAGGGAGTAGATTTAGGTGAAGTGGGTGATGAGGAAGAGGCAGACATAGAGGATCGTTTTCTTCTGCCAGGTACAGCCTTTGGGGCAGAAGAACCCTGCCCACTCTTGGCATCTTTGCCTTTGCCCTTTGCGGGGCCAGAAGCTACCTGAGGTTGCTGGGTGGAAGCTGGGGCAGGAGGCGGAGCTGAACAGGAAAAAGATTCTTTTAAATTTGTATCCCAATAGTTCAAGATGTAGGCATGCGGGTTGAACACTCACAAATCAAAAAGCACTCTCGGGCTTACGTTAGAAAAAAACCTCAGCACATCTTCCATAACTTTAATACAAGCCAACGCCACAAAACACAAACTGCATATTTCCACACAGAAACTTTCTGTCTGTATTACATTAGAAAATAGTTTGAGGAAAGAAATTTGCATAACTAATAGAATTGCCATAAAATACTGCACATCCTTTGAAAACTTTCACACAAAGACTTGCATCTAAAAGTACTCATAATGATTTTGAAATATCAAGTAACTTATTCTAATGTGCTTACAATCCCGCTTTATTATATTCTTGACTAAATTATGACAGAAAAAGATAATAAAATGCCATTAGCCTGCCACTGTGCTTTTGAGATGTAGAAATCAAGCATAAGAATCTACAATAAAACTCAGAATATCAGAGAATTTGTTAATTTGTGCTTGTGGTCTAATGTCTTAAACTTCTTAAAACCTAAATGACTTCCATGATAAAATATATCAGACTGATCAGTTCCTGCTGCTTCTGGTCCATCTTTTTTAATGAGACCTCAATGACAGAGACAATTAAACCAGTTCTTACAAATACTATTGGATGAAAAGCTCTACATCTACAAAGAACAAACTTACGCCACAGAGCTGATTTAACTCCTTGTAAATATTGTTGATATATTAATAGAGGAAGTAAGCTAATGATAGCTTTTCTCTATTAAAGTAACACCAATGCTTTTTTTAGACATGATATATTTCAGTATTGTAACAAATAAAGTTTTGCTCTTTTAAATGCAATGAAAAGTTTATTTCCAAACTAAACAAATAATAATGATAAATTTAATATTTATGCCATATAACTTATACCCTGGTTTAATACTTATTAATCCCTGGTTAATAAGTATTAATCACACACTGACATTTTAAAGTAATTGTCTCCTGTTAATTGTTTTGAAGTTGAAAACTTGATTGGTCCTATAACGAATCTATATAAACAAAAACTGACAATGAGTAGCCAATAATAAGTCTTCCTGTTGTGCAAAATAAGAATCTCACACTGCATGTAAAAAAAGGGGACATGGGTTTGGTTTTCATGGAGGATAAACCAACCTGAGGGATGATGAGTGGCTTCATATTTATTAGTCCCCTTGGTCTGAAAAGACTTTGATAGGATAGGAGGTGTGTTCACATCACAAATATCATTCTCAAAGACCACATCGGGATACATTTTATCCTCATCAGCTTGATCATCAAGAGAGGTCTTGGGTGAAGCAATCCTCCCATCTTCATGTCCAGGACCAACATCTTCTCCAAATGCCTTTGGATCATCAGAAACTGGTTCGATATCTTGTGTGGATAATTTTTCAACCGCAACAAAGCAATCACTTTGTTGGCCTTCAACAGAAACCACATGCGGACCCAAGGAAGTCAAAGAGGCCTCAGTAGGAGGGCCACATTCTTCATGAGCTGCCGGACTAGCTGAAGCGTCTGCTGAGACAGCAGTCAGCTCTTGCTCTGGGACAGCTGTGGCCTGAAAGCTGCTCACTTCTTGATTTGCAGCTACACAGTTGGCTTGATCACAGAAAGCCTGAGTTTGTGTTTCTTCTGCCAGCCCTACTTCCTGAGCAGCTATATCTGAAGCTGGAGGATTTTTACTCATTGGAAGAGGAGCGTTCAAAACTCCAGGAGCTGATGAAGGAAGAGCAAAAGATGACAGGAGGTACAAGAGGTAAGACTTCAGACCTCACAGAAGCTAATAAAGAGAAAATGTGTTCCACAAGTGAAAAGATGTGAATAAAAAAAACATGAAATTGTTTGGTTTTGGAAAACTAAAGGGTGAAGAAATGACTTTGATGAAGAGTGATGGTATCCCATACTTCATGCAGTGTTTAAAAGTGAAGCAGTGAAAACATGTTTTATTTTTAGGAAGTTTAGAAAAACTAACAAATATCAGACTTATTACTGTGATAAATTCTATACAGTCACCATTAAATACATGTTATATTACAGTAAGACCCTCTAATTCTTACCACTTTTATTCCACTGACAATATTCCATGTCTAGTTATTTAAGATAAAGATTGGAAGCACATAACCACTAAATAGAAGAGCTGCTTTGCAACCTTGATGAATGATTGAAAAAAATATTATGTGAAGGTTAAAACAGAGTCACACAGAAGACGCCAGCTTTAAATTAATGGTTGTAGTAATCTCACATTGCTAAACTTTAGTATAATGGTTCTTAGACTGAAAACAAACTGATTTTTTTCACGTTAGAATGTCGTTGGCACAGACTGGCGACCTTTCCAGGGTGACCCCGTCTCTTGCCCGTTACGTTAGGGTATAAAGAAAATGGATGGATGTTGTTGGCTTAATATGATCGTAAAAAGACTCAACAGTAGCTCATTTTTAGGAGCTCAACTTCTTTTGAGTCCTATTTATTTTGTACTCTTCGTTACCTTTCAGAGCTTTAAAAGGAATTTTATTACATTTCAAGTTTGTTAGCACCTTTAGACAGTATTGTAGGCACACCTGTTATGTATTGTGTGTAAGGTGTGGCAGCGTGTCTTGATAAAGTCTGCATATATGGACATGTTTTTTAAACAACCATATTCTATATGAAAGTGTTGCAGTTGTAATATCACACATAAGTTCCTGTTCTTATTTATTAGGTGATGTTTTTAAGTAATTAGTTTCAACAGGGGATGGCAAGAAAGCAATTTTGATTTCTCATATGTCTAGCACATATTGACAATAAAGAAAACTTTGATTTTTGTCAAAAAACCTATTCTAAACTACAACATTTTAAAGTCACAGCTTTAACTAATCAAAATGCATAGGCAACCTAAATCTGCCAAAACATCAAATCCACACACCAAATTGTTTTAACAAGTAGTGTTACAACGATGTACCTCAATGTTAGTCATTCTGTGCAGAAACACAAACACCACTCAACATGCATTGTGTGCCAAATCCAGTTAGCCAGTCCTTGTAATGACACTCTATTGTGAGTTTGAGTGAATGAAAGAGGGGTCCTGGATTACGCTTTACTTCGAATCCTAAAACGGACACATACTGTCACCAATCTCTGATCACATGAATGCTGCCAGCTTTTATATCAACACCTCATCCTGCAGAGTCCATTCCCTAAAACCAAACGCAATTCTCGATGCAAACCATGTCCAAGCAGAAGCCACTCGCTGACAGATGTATAACCTCTTTAAGATCCAACACCCCACTTTACACAAATGCAGAACAGCAGCGTGCAACAAACACCGAGAAGTCAGGCTGTACAAACCAGTCTCCGCTTGAGGCTGCTGCATCTCCTGCTCGGTGACTGGGACCGTTTCTGTTGCTTCGCCAGGCATGGTCGCTGGTAGGGGAAATAAAAACACAGGCATCAAGTCGTTTTTCAGCGATCTGAAACCAAATACTGCCTCTGTCGACTGCGGAGATCGACTGGACAGGTAACAAGAGTCCAAACTTTAGCTTTGCGAGCCGTTTGTAATGCATTAAACACTAGCTTCAGCTAATTGCCATTTAGCCTGAACCGAAAGAAGATAGCTGCTAGTAACTGTATGTTGACATTTTCCCTCTTGTTAGTCATGTTTATGGCTATCCAGGTGGTTGTCATTGATATTACAATTAATATCTCGACATAAACAAGTAACTGCGGCCCTGACAGACTGCTAGCAGTGTGTTTTACATCATGCTCCCCCATTTTGAGCCGGTAATCAGCGCTAACTGAGGCAGATTCTCGTTAAACCGAGACCTCTTAAAGAGTAATACTTGTAACGGCTTAATGGTCAAACTTTAAGCAAACAGACCAAACCTACCGCGAAGACAGAAATGAGGGGGAAACAAGGAGATGTGGACGGATTGTTAGCGGAGAACTCACCGACTCAGGACGCTATTTCCAAGATGGCTGTGAGAGAGAACGCCTGACCTCAGATTCAATGTAATATCCGGTGGAGAAACCGCTTCCGCATCCGGGTCAACAGCGATCTAAGAATAACAATCATATCAATGATAGAGATCATTTTAGGTCCAACTAGCATAATTTGGTTATTATTTAACAGTAAATTACATAAAGTGTATGCATGCACATATATACTTTATGTAAAAAAATAATATATATAAATTATATATATATATATATATACATATATATTATATATGATGAGCACTTTTGTAGCTCATCAAATACATTAATGCTATATGTATATAGTTATATTACAATATTTTTTCAGCTTCATAGTAATAAAAATAATCAAGGTTGATCGTGTCTACTTGAACAACTTTTTGGTAAAACAAACGTTTATTTTTTCTGTATTATTCTAGAAATTATTGTTCCTCTTAATTGTACTAGTGGTAAAATTAATTGTACTAGTGGTGAAATTGAAAGCTTGTTAGTTGTTTATGAGCCTATTGTGCCAATTTGAGATCAAATATATACAATAAGAACAATATATTTTACCTAAAGTATTTGTTTCATAAGTGTTATGTTGAAAAAAAGTGATTTGAATAAGTGTTTGTATTTTTTCAGTCCTTGAAATACCAGAATTTAACTTTAATTTTATCTGACATTTTTAAATATTACACTGAATGTTATCAGTTGCTCACTTGTAAATCACCCTTTCACCAAATACTACTACTACTCTACCTTGAGTAGGAGAGAGTAATTTCTTGAAAAGTTACTCTTTACTTCTGAGTAAAAATATATAGTAGTGCAGTGCTACTCTTGAGTAAATATTTATTTCAAGTCCTAATTGATTTGGATGCCATTTAAAAAACATTTGAGATTATTTAGATTTACAGGCAGTTTTCTGCAGGTCATGTTTTGATCATTTGAGCACATTTGTAGCTCATCAAATACATTAATACTGGATATATTACACAAAAGGTGAGTGCAATAATCAAAATTAAAGGGGAAAAAACTCAAACAAGGTTTACAACAACATATAAATTTAATTTCACTGTATAGCAACAATTTGCTGCCGTTTGACCCCTGAAAGAAATTTCTTTGATAAAGTCAGTTTTATTTGGCAGTTTAAAACACAGAAGAGCATCAAAACTGGTGTGATCAGATGGTATTGTCCAAAAACATTTTATCTCCACAAACTGAACCATAAGCATGGCTCCTCAGTTACATTGAGCAGTAGGGCAGGAAATGTGATTTCAGATTGATGAGCCTGTTCAAAACTCTTTCTGAAGATCTAAAGGAAGAAAATAAGAAAACATCAAAACAAATCAAGCATACTGTTCTTAAAAATGTGCTTCACTTGTGTTAAAGTCACCACTCTGTCTGAGAAGTTTTCCTTTCCAGGAATTAGCCATTCCAGCCAGAAACTCATCAAAGTACTTCACATACTTTGCCAAACTGGTTCGCTTGTAATCTGAAAGGAGACGACAGACAAAATTTACTTGAATTACAGCATTGAACTTGAACCAGGCAGAAGTTTTGAACAGCTAGGCCAGTTTAATACTGCAAAGAGGACCCATTTTGTGACAATTTCGTATAAAATTCATTTCTGATTTATTTCGCCCCCCTTTGTCACCTCTGATTTTCCTCTTCTCTGTTGAGTCTTGTTCATTTTCCTTCTCCTTCGCGTCCTCTGACTTTGCTTCATCCTCATCTGCCTTGGGTCGATCCAGCTCCTCACAGATCAGACTGAAAAATAAATAAATCAATAAAAGTTACACATACAGCACACAAAATAGTACATCAAAACAACTTTATTTACTCACCTGATTGTGGGCACAGCAAAAGGATCAAACTTCTCCACGTCTTTAAGATCAATGGGAACAGAGATGCGCCCTGGACAAGCGAAGAGGTGAAGTTAGAAAAACATTTTCTGGTGAGAACAGTTAGGGAGGGTTCATGCTCACCTGTTTTGGGATGAACACTGAAAGGGCTTTTCAGTAAATGGTTCACGCCTTTACTGACATTGACGTCCAGTCGAGGGTAGCAGTACTGCAGCATGATCTCCTTTTCAAAGTACTGCCGCTTTTTGGCAGTGGTCTGGAGGAGGAACGATCATCAGTCAAAACCAATTTACAAACAAAATAAATAAAACAAAATAAAAATAATTATGAAGAAAGTCTAAATCCAGAACAGCTGGAATGTTTTTTAAAAGTAAAAAATAAAATACGTTTAGTGATTTTGAAGCCCTTCTGTAGCATAACATTCTTACAACCTGGTTAATCGTATTCATTCCCCACTTTTGCAACCAAATTACCTCTGAGTCATGGAGACATGTACGGCACTGGACCCCTGAATGTCTATGGTACCAGGATCTTACTATTGACTCCTTTAACTTACAAGAAAATGTCTGTTTTCTTGACATTTTCTTTTCACTACTACATGTAGTGATCATGTAGTTGGAGCACTACATGATCCAACTCGTAGTGCTATTCAACAGG
Source organism: Micropoecilia bifurca (assembly GCA_903067075.1). NCBI lineage: Eukaryota > Metazoa > Chordata > Actinopteri > Cyprinodontiformes > Poeciliidae > Micropoecilia > Micropoecilia bifurca. The sequence goes on from CAEGAF010116650.1 coordinate 7,940, forward strand.
TTATAACCTTCGCATTCGCAACATACATCTTTTCACAGTAAGGTTAATTTGAAGGGTTCAAAAGACACATATTTACTTGGTACCGTATTTTACGCACTATAAGGCGCACCTAAAAACCTTCAAAAGCCGACAGTGCGCCTTATGGACCAGTATTGAACCACAACAGGTCCAGCAACTACGGTAAGCAGTTGCCAACTTCATTTTCCCCTGTAGAAAAAGAAGAAGTGCACGGTGCATGCTGTGATAGTTGTCAGAATGCTGGTGTATTAATAAAGTTTGACTGACCCATCTTCCTACCGACCGTCTAGAATCAGGTTGTCTGCAGGTCATTTAGCACCAGGTTCTCCACGAACATTGCTGTGCGCGAACGGAGAAGGGTGACCATTGTCCGGCCACGCCCCGACCCAGTCGCAGAAGGCTGTCCTCGCTGACCGGAGTCGGACTGTTTGATTGACATTCCCTTTAGTGCAGCTCCATCTAGTGGATGCATGACGTAACGCCAGCCTATATTGTAGCGTCTATTCTATGTGCCCTTTAATGTGGTGCACCTTATATATGAAAAACTTTTTTTAAATAGGCCATTCATTGAAGGTGAGCCTTATAGTGCGGAAAATACAATACATAAAATAAAAAAATTATTTAGATGAATCAAATTTACAGATTTCCAAGCTTTTCTGGAAAAAGACTGTGTGAGACAACCATAACAACCAACCTGTTTCTTTTTGGCTTGGGCTTCAATGTGACGCCAGCGTCTCTCTGGGTTCCTCTCCTCCTGAAATATCTCCTGTAATTCTTTTTTAACATGTAGCCAATTATGTTAAGGTCAAATCGTTATCACATTTTTTTCTAATTTTAAGATACATGGCGAATAAATGTTTAATGATTTATCATGGGCGTCATTGGAAAAGTCCATTGGAGTATGGTAATAAAAACATAAAATTAATGTGCAGCTCTATGCACATTAAAAATGTAAAAGGATATCTTCTGGTACGAGAGCCAGGACTTTCTCTTCAGACTCCTTGCGTCCCAGTATGTTCTGATCCTGTAATGCGTATTGTGGAAAGTAGCGCTCCACCACCGATAAAGACTCTCTGTTAAGATTACAAATGCAAATTGTTAAACACATAAAGCCACGTGACCAAATAATGATAAAAACAAGACAGTCAATTTAGAGACAAATGTCAAATCCCTTTACCTAATGAAAGGATGAATTGGATCTGTCAGCACCACTTTCTTCACTGTCTCTTCACCACCCTGTGAAACAGAAGTTAAAAAGTCAATATATACTTCTTGTCGCTAAAGTCTCGATATTGGAAAAGAATAGAAATAATTTTAGAAAGCTTCATGATCATCCTAAAAGTCAGGTTCCTAATTAGAGATGGAGCCCAACTGTCGAAGTTATAATCATCCAAAACGTATTTTTAACTAATTGAAACAAAAATGCATAATTGAAAAACAGCTGATAAATGGCACACACGTTTCCTTTGAGATGTGTGCAAAAATGGATGGTTTCTACACAGTTTTCATGTCAATTTGTTTAACTTTCGAGACAAAAACATTGTAAGTTACCCATCCTTTTGTAAACGTATGGATTAAAAAAAACTTAATTATATCTCTACAGGGTCAGACAATAAACATTAAACAAACGAACAGATTTAATTATAAATGCATGGATTGAAATGGGTAGAAAGAATGATGGATCAATTTAAGATCGATTTAAGATTAAACACAATAAACGGGTAAATAGATGAATACAGATGGATTGATTTCAGAAAAAAACATCTAGATAACCAAATCCTTTTACACAGAGAATGAAGTCTTGAAATACAAATATTGTTCCACAATCTATTTTTTTAATCTTTATTCACACCTTAAAATCCAATTTTCAAATTTTTGCAAATGAATCCTGTAAAGCGAACATTCAAAGTGCTGACATCCTTACGCCTTACTTAAAGATTCCTACTATTGTTTATGCCTTATTCATACTGCCTTTTCTGAATACGTTTATATTAAAAAAAGAAGTGAAACTGTTTTACCTTAATCAGGCTGAGATATTCTGCCACAGCGGACCGTGCGGCTGCAGAGAGTTTCCGGGCAGCTTCGTCACACACCCAACAATGAACTCCTCTTCTGCCTGAATACACCCACAGCAAGTGGTGGAAACCAAAGTCCTCTGCAGAGAGAGAAAAAACTAAATAAACTCAAGTGATTGTGAAGAAAATCAATAAAAGAAAACCTCTTAAAATAAATCATCAGCATACGGTGAAGAGATCTGTCCAAAATACGGATGGCGATGGTCATCAGTGTCCAGCACTTGGAGCAAATATCTGCAGCACTGAAATCAAGTTTTTAAAATGTTATTGATAGAGAGTATATTTCTGAACATGTGCAAACACAGATCCTTAAAAAAAAGAGTCAAATAATTAGATTTACCTGCAGCAGCTTCGAACATCATCGTAATCCGTCATATCGATATCGAACACCAGCTCTTTCTCCAGAGCCTGGAAGCTGCCTGACTTCACCGTGTTGTGTTGATTAGGCTGCGGATGACAAACAGGAACATTAACTTATCTTTAAACGTGTGCAACAACACATGACCCAGAGAGGCACGCATCAGACCGGAAAGGTTTACCCTGTGACTGTACACCGCTCCAATGTCGATCTTGTACGGGTTCATTTTCTGAATTTCCTTCTCCAGCTCGCTCTGCGAGCTGAACGACTGGTAACGCACGTAGATATCGTCTTTGAGCGTGAAGGAGAACTCCCGGTTCTGGAAGTAGTTCTTCTGCACTGAGGATGCAGGAAACGTAAGAGTCAGGCAAAGGAGGCAAACAAAGTAAACAACATATTTCAACAGGGGTCTAGATAAAATTAACCTGATTGCTATAAAACACATTTGTGCAGTTGCTTTGAATCTCCTCTGGTCTTGAAACCATTAATCAGATTAATTATTATTGTTTATTCAAGTAGTCATCAACTAACTTATTAATTTATTAATCACACTGGAGAATACAGACTATAAAACTAACTATTTTCTGAAAGAGCAAGCCAAAACTATACAAAAATAATAAATACATTTTGCATTTCAGATGAAAAACCTTCTTTGTCTCTAAAAATATTTGGATTATTCCTGTTTTGCTTGCAATCTACAATGATCTCTTCTCTCTCGCTGTACTTTTTGCTCATCGACAGGATGGAAACTCCTTTGGTTTGTTGTAGTAAAGAAAAAGTTGAGCCAGGCAGGAAAAGTCCCTAAATTTTTTTTCTATTAAACAACCTAAAAGGGTCTTAAAAACAAACCCAAAATAATATTTCATATAAAACGTATTAGCCAAATAAGCTTTATGTTTAAAATGTAACAATGTTATTTACAAACATGATCAGTTTTATTAAGTTTTCATGCCAATGTCAAGTAAAATCACAAGTAATTTCTTACATATAAGTTCAAAAATGTTATAAAATCAAAAAGGTAAAGCTAAAAGCTACCAGACTTTTTTTTTTTTTTTTTTTTTTAAATGGTGATTATCGTATGTCGTATTGACTTCAATAGGGAACAGAGGAACACATTTTCTGCAGAGACCACATCCAGGTAGATCATCCACACATCTCTCGGGTCGCTCCAGCTTCCTAACCCGGGTTTCTGCTCCCTTCCCCGGCCTGTTTCAGGACACTTACCTCCCCCGTAGTTCAGCCAGCGGTAATACTGAGCGAAGGGGAACAGGCGGCGATAGTACAGCGGCAATAAGTCCGGCAAACACGCCGGATCGTAGTCTGAGGACGGCATTTTACCTAAATTAGGAGTTTATTTTAAACATAAACCTAACTCTTACTGGCGACAGTTCAGCTAAATGAGAGCAGCGCGGGAAAGGTCTGAAACAACAGAGACGACCAATAACGTAAAGTCAGGACAAAGACGTCACCGGAACACGGAAATGTGCTCATTTATAAGCTCTTCCTTCAAATATATAATACAGCTAGGTTCATATTTATAATTTCTATCCACTTTAAAATTAACAGAAATGTTGAGACATTTTAGAAATGTTGGGGAGCTAAAACGTGGGTTACAACCAGAAATATCTGCTGGTGATGTCATGACGTTGACTTGACGGTTTTTTTCATCTGGGCCGTCAACTACCGGGTGCGCTCCATTTGCCTTCTCGGCACAGCCGCCGGCTGCTTGGCGGTGTAGCCATGGCCTGCATCAGGGTATAAATGGTGCAGACCGCAACAAAAGGCGGTCGTGACGCACAGAAAGAGAATATCACGTTAAAAGTGCAGGTTGTACATTTGAAGTTTCCTTCCTGACCGTGGACATAGACATCAGACCCTCTTTATGGGTGGCTGGACGAAACAATCTCTTAAAATGAGCTATTTTATAGTCCATATAACACACTTGAAGTCTTAATTTTTCATAGTTGTAAGTAGCTTAATTAGGCTGCCTACAAAGACACATTTGTAACCCAGAATGTATCATACCCAACCATATTTTCAATCCAACCAGAGTTTGTTCTTCCACATTTATCCAAACATGCATTTAATTATTTCTCCTTGTCTGGGAACTGGCTTCTGTTTTCCCCTCTGTACAAATGTCGTCTTTGTACAAATGTCTTCTTTGCAATAAATTTATTAGCGCTTGTGGAAATAATTTACTGCCTCAGTCAGGAAACACACTGTAAAGATTTCTTGTCACACTCTCCAGTTCAGAATTGAACTCATTTTCAAAATTCTAAAATAATTTAAAAATCTTATGCTAATCCAGTAAAACAATAATTTCTGATGGAAATTGTTTATATTGTTTATATATATTATGAAGCATGAGAAGTAGGGAAATTTGTTTTCTGTTGAATGTTTTGTTTGGAAACAAATCTCATACTGTTGTAAAGCTTATTTATTTGCCACATTTAAAGAGGAAAATGCGTTTTTTGACAAAGATGTTGGCTGTCAACACCAGATTATTTATCTCCTTCTCTGCACTTTGTGCTCTACACCTTCAGATGGCAGTGAAGCTTTATAGCAATATTTTAAATGTTGCTACACTGAACCACATAGAATGTTAGCATGTTTCTGTCCTGCTAGAACTAATGCACCAATCTGCTGCATATATCTGTGTTTTTTTCTGTTGTTCAAAAGAATGTGGAGCTGCAGAAACACAGAACTCGAGAAATCCAAGCATCTGCTGAAAGTGTTTGTAGTTTAAATTTGAGACAATCACTGATTTGAATTATTTTTTTACTATAGCAGAACATGGCACCACCCTTCCCCCCTTTTTTGCCCTGACAGCTCATAGCTTCACTTTGTTATGTCTTCTCCACTGTTTGTATTTTCTAAACCGAAGCGATGCTCTTCCGTGTGAAGGCTGAGAGCTTTGCAGCGGTGAGAGCGCTTGCTGGTTATCGTAGCTGTAATATTTAACAGCCAAACCTTTTCTTTCTGCTGTTGCACATTAAATATGAACCTTTGTGATTTTATTTATTCTGTTTTATCCTCTTTTTGTGAGGATTGACTTTGACTGTGACAGTTGCAAATGGAAACACAAAACAAATTGAGTAAGGCAGCATTACTGGTGGTTACTGTGAGCTGGATGCTATTTTAATCATTCAGAGAAAACTTGAGTGCATGTAATTACAAAGTGAGAGTGTTTAAGTGTAAATGTATTGGTGTCAGTTGTTTCTGCACAACAAAACACTGTTTCATTTTTACCTTTTAATGTACAGTGCTTTGTTAAAGGTTTGTTCTGCTTTTCCTTTATTGTCTCAAAAACAGTTTCTAAATCAGGATTTTAACTTGTAAAGGAAAAAAAGCACTTCAAACTGTCTCTATGTATGAAAATGATTGCCTCCGCTTGCTAAATTATAAATATCTTTGAATAATCCCAGCTTTTGGAAGCCAAAGCTGAGTTCAGTTTTACAAGCCACATCCAGGACTAATTACTGACTGACCTGAAGAACTGAGAAATAATTTGAACACAACCTGTCTGACAACATAAAACATGCTAAAAGATATTAAAGCATAATGTAAAAGTCCATCTCAAATTTGCCAAAAGCATCTTAAAAATAACCTGTAGAATATTCTGTTGACAGACGAGAAGAATGAGACATTTTTATCCTGATACATCTGGTGTAAAAATTACACAGAATTTCAAATTAAGAACATTACAGTGAAACATGGTGATGGCAGAGTGATAATGTGGGTCTTCCTTGCTGCCCCAAGAACCAGACAACTCTCCAGAATGGATGGAGCCAAAACCCTGAGGTTTGTGAAGGAGAATAGATGTGAAAAGGAGCATTTCCCCTCAGTTTATGGCTTTAAACTTAAACACACTTGACAGATGCAATTGGGCAATTAAGGTTTTGGAGTGGGCTAGTCAAACTCCAGACTTAAATCTAAAGGGAAAGTTGTGGTGTTACTTTAAAGAGGTTAGGAAAGCCTTATAGATTCACCCACCACTGTGGCTGAATCAAAGCAGGGCTACAAAGAAGGGCCCAGAATATATATGTGTGCAATAATTTAAAAGTGTTATTGAACATTATAACAAACACTGTAGGAAAAAATATAAAAATAAAAACCTACTCGGTGGAAGCTGTCGTCACTCATGATGGCACAACAGGCCAGTACGTCTATCAGGGAATTACTTTCTCACATGGTGTCAGACTGAATTGGAAACCTTTTTTACTTTTAACATGATCATGATTTGAAAACAAAATGTTGTATTATCTTAAATTATCTTATAATTTGTTCACTTCCCTTAAAATGTTTGTGACAAATAAATAAAAAATAATTTAGCGAGAGAAAGGTTCTATTTAGCAATACTTCAGCATATTTGCAAGTAAAATTAAAAGGTAGCCGTCCAAGAAATTACTGAAGTAAGACTAAAAACGTATTTGGTGAAAAGGCTTCACAAGTATTGAGTAACGGATCAAATTATCAATCTTCTAATATTTAAAAAAATATACCATCACAAAATATAAAGCTAAGTGGAAATTTTGTCAATAATTCATATAAGTAAGAAAAACAATAAGAAAATAAAAGAAAATAAAACTTTCCCAAATCGGTTCATTTCAATATAACTTTACCAAAAACTGCCTTGTGTTTATGTCTTTGTTTGTTTTTCATCCAGAAGTTTTAATCAAGTGATGAAATTACTCTGGTAAAAGTATAAACAGCAGGGTAAAATACTCCTAAAAGGGCATTTTGTCAAGGAAGTTACTCAAATATATGTAATTAGTCATACCCAACTGGGACAGTGCTGTTGCTGTCATCTTCCACCTGTTAACATGTAAAAGCAGATGGTGTCTGATGTGTTTCCTCTTTGTTTCAGTGGTGGACACCCGTAGTTAAAGGATTTAAACAGGAGCTATTAGCAGCATATTTCCACTCTATGATTGCACTTGTGCATTTTCTTTCATCATGTCCTGATTTACATAATGCAAGAGCTCTCTGCAGGCTCGTCTGACTTGAAATATGGAAATGAATTCACTTTGAGATCCATTAGATGTGAAGGATTTTCTGTCTGTTTTCCTCTTCTCAGACACACTTTTTAATAATATTTGGGATTTGTCTGATTTCAGGCAGAACAGTCGACTCAGCACGGCAAAGTGGGTGGATGAATTAACATCACCTGCTTTCCTCTGCTTTCTCCCACTTCTCCTGTTCTATCTTATCTAAGGAGATTTACAGCATTAGTGACAAGTTAAAAGTAGAACTAAAAAAAAGTTAAATTCAGACAGTGACATTAAGTGAAATATTTAAGATGACTATAGATTACAGATGATGACAGCCAAAAATTAATTGTTTAGAAAACATTAATATTACATTAGTACTTTATAGAAGATAGTCACTGACACTCTCCACAAGAAGAGTAAGTCTCAAAATGTTATTGCTAAAGAGAGAACATTTATAGAAGGTTAAGTGGAAGGAAGAAGTGTAGTAAATAAAGAATAATCTCAGCTGTGAGAGGATTGTCAAACAGGCTGGACATCAAGAGCCACTACAAACTAGACATATCATGGGTGATAAGTGTTTTTTCTGGGCTGAGGAGACAAATATCTGCGCTGTTCCTCTTTTCTTAGATGGAAATAAACTTTGCTTTTCATTTGAAAATGAAAGTCCAAGTCTGCAGGAAAAGTGGACTCCACCTTACTTGAAGCCCAATTTGAAGCTTCTACAGCTCAGTGAATATTTGGGTTGCCATGTCATGTCAACGCAACTACATCTACCAGAACATTTTGCAGAAGGAATCATGAAATGTTTCCTTCTGCAGACAAACTTTATGGGGATGTTGATTTTATTCTCCAGCAGGTCGTGACGTCTGTTCACACAACTAAAGGCATTAAAAGCTGAATCAGTAGCCATGATGTTTCTATGTTTGATTGGCCAGATACATTTCTTGACCTCACAAAAAGTTATGTCACATTTTGTGTCTCCAAAGGAGTTTTAAAAAGGCTCTAGGGTTGGTTTCAGACCCCTTGTCTATATCTATGAGGTTCTATTTTTTGGCAGATATTTTTGCCACAAATGGAATCCCACAGACCTAGAAGGCCTTATAGAAAGTTATGGCGGGGCGTACATGGCCCCCGGGCCTCAGATTTGACACGTGTTGTACATCAAGACAAAAACACTTCAGATAATAAATGTTGTAAGTAGACGGTAAAATTTGAGTTTTTAATCCAAATGACTTTGATTTCTCTCATATTTTTTTAAATAAAAGCTGTTAATTTGCTACGTATTTGTAGCGATCAATGATCAATGCGGCTGCCAGTGATAAGGTGGGCATCTTCTCGTGCGCGGTCCTCGTGCACGACGCACTGCGCCGCTCTCATTGGCTGGCGCGACAACATAAAGTCCCGCTGCGTCTCCGGCTTCTTCACTGACTGGAACTAAACTGCTGCTGCCGCTGCTGCTGCTGCTCAGCTTCAGAAACACTCAGCACTTTACCACACAAGCCCCGCTCGTTTCTCGTCCAGTTTTCCTCTGGGCTGCAGTCCTAACCATGAAGGAGAGGAGACTCCCGCAGCCCTTTGTGGCGAGGTGTAAACTGGTCCTGGTTGGAGACGTTCAATGCGGTAAAACAGCGATGCTGCAAGTGTTGGTGAAGGACTGCTATCCAGAGGTAAGACACTGCTGCGCTCATCTAAAGCACTGGGATATAGTAAAAAGCTTTTCTGGTTTTACGTCCTATAGAGGTTAGAAAAACTGTCAGTATGTAATTATACTGTTTTATATTCAAATTCAATATTCTAACATTATTGATTCCTTCTGATTAATCCTTGGATTATTTGAGTATGGAGATTACTTTAGTATGATGTCAATCTTATAGTAGGAGAAAGGTAGTTTAGTTAGAACAAAATTCATTAATTTGTGGAATATAGATTTTCATACTAAACCGCATCAATAAGAAAATCAAAGAAATTATAATGATAAGAATTTAGCAGCAATGATTAGTTTATTGCAAAACCCACCAATTCCTTTAGAGTTAATCTAAAATGGAAACCTGCAACACTGTAAATATGTGATGAGAATGTTTCCTAATCCCGTTCTCCGTCCCTCCTCTTCCAGACTTACGTCCCCACTGTCTTTGAGAACTACACGGCTTGTCTGGAGCTTGAAGACCAGCGTGTTGAGCTCAGTCTGTGGGACACATCAGGTGAGATTCACAAGCCCTCAAGCTATTTTCCTTTGCTAAATTTCCTCAAACCGGATGTGATTTCCTGTGTTCTTCATCTTTGTTTAAAATTCTCCCCAGTCTGGTCAGGGCTGGTCTCAGAGCCGTATTGATGGGTTTCTGTCTGCAACATGTTTACTCTCCCAGAAAGCTCGGCCGGCCAGGAGCCGGGTAACGATTATGACTGTAAATAAAGCAAGGTCTCATTCTTTTGTTATGCTTGCAGTGCTATCTGTGCTGTTTACGCAGGCTTCACTATCTCGCTGCCTGTTTGTCTGTCCTGTTTGAATGCAGTTAAGCAGCTTTTTATTCAGTGGGAAATCTTCTGAGGAATCTTGCCTGCTTGATGGCAGAAAGCGGACAATTTAGAGTCCGTAATGTTTGCAATTTAAACTGTCTAATTGTTTTGCTGCTTACATAAAATCTTTGGGTTAATCACTCCTGACAGAAAAGCCATAACATTACACATTTCTCAGATAAATCAATAAATCGTCAAGGAAATAAAACTGTACAATCATATTGAATTATAGGAAACAAACGACATGTTTATTTATCCTTTTTTTGCTTAAAAGTAGAGTAGAGATACAACAGTCAATGCCAGATGTTTCAGGCATCAAGTTAGTTCCATTTCACAGTATCCATATATTTCTTTTAACATCTATGGAACAAAATAACATAACAAAATCTTTATCAGCTCTGATCTGCAGGTCGAATGCTGAAAAATATGATTTTTTCCCCCTGTTCATTTAATTCATCAAAACAAAAGAACATATACAATTTTAAGTCTATTGACTTTATATGCATTGTCATACACTTTAAAGCAGTTTTTGAGTTTAATTAAAGTCAGATAAAGATTAGGAACCATTGTTTTGATGCTTACATCACTAAATCAATTCTGTCATTTTGGATTCAAAAGCACTACATCTGTTCGTTAACCTTCAATGTGGTTTTCCTCTGCTTAGGGAAAAACAACTGAATCTTTATTAGCCTATTTAGTATATTTCTACAGCAGATATAATGAGATTTTTAAAGTCCCATTGTGAGTACAGCAGTCATGCACCAACTTTGTAGTTATTTTGTTCCATCTGAGTTGGTGAAAGCAAATTTTCTAACCTCAACATTGAAAGAAGTGGTTATCCTGGTCAAAAAAAAGAAGATTCCAACCTGCTGTGTTTACGCAAAGACTTAACCATGCGGTAACAATCTATTTTGCCTGTGGTTAATCTAAAAAAAGAAAAAAATCCCTCAGTAGATATTAAATGACTACATGTGTTCTTGAATTGTAAAAACCTAAAAAAAAAGGTTAATTGTGACGCTAACCAGCAGATTAATTGATAACCTAAAAGCCAGATTCAACGTGTGAAAAGACAAACTGCATGCAGTTGCGGAGTCATCTAAGTACACAGAAGTCATTATGTAAATTAAATCGATAAGTAAAGCCACCAAGTGCACCAGCGGAGCTCTTTTGTAACAGTGCTGGCTGCAGCCTTAGGCTCGGTGTTCAGAGGAAGTCGAGTGGTGCCAGTTGGCCTTCAGAGTGGTTGTTTCACAGGGGAGAGGGGGGGAAGCCTCGTCCATACGGGGGGTGGAAGTCTGCAAGAGTGAAGCCAATCGTGGTTCTTGTGTGTGTGTGTGTGTGTGTGTGTGTGTGTGTGTGTGTGTGTGTGTGTGTGTGTGTGTGTTGTTGTTGTGAACATAAGGCACAAGCGAGGGATACTGAGAGAAAATATGTGCTTGACCTCCTCGCTTATGTAACCCAAAGCAGCACTGAGATAATTTGGGTTTGTACATTTGTCTCCCACGACGGAAAAACTTTCTTGACAGTCACCCATTCTGGAGGAAATGTTGCATAAGACCGATTTCCATTTGTATAAATAAATATAGACACACCTTCACTGCACTGTGCATAAATATCCATGTCATCGTTACGTGTTCGCCATACTGCTTTGGTTAAAGTCTTTTCTAAAAATTGAATATAGTTTTTAGCAAAAATAAAGCTTTCACTATTAAATTAATAAACGTTTCTTTTAGCTCAAAAACAAATTTGCTGTCTTGTTTTATAATCACAACAGCGAGAGAGAGAAAAAAAAATGCTTAAATTCTTGAATAGAAATTTGTCCTGCAACCAATCAATCAAATTTTATTTGTATAGCACATTTCAGCAGCAAAGCATTTCAAAGTGCTTTACATAATTAAAATAAAAACAGCATGTGACATTGAATAAACAGTGAGAAAGAGAAAGATTTAATAAAAAACAGTAGGTTGCCAGCTCCAAGCTCAGTCCATCCATCTCAGTTGTTGTTTCCTCTGTAAGACACTTCATCGCACCATCCGTGTGTGAATGTGTGTATGAATGACTAAAAGCAGAGTAAGCCGCTTTGGAGTCCTCTGACTTGAAACGCCATAAAATGCTGGCCATTTTGCCATTTAAGGAGAAATAGGAATTGGCTAATATCTATATTTGCTGGTCAGATCTTTGTATTGATCACCTATGGGCCAGCAAACCATATATCAATACTAAATAACAATTCTTACTCAGAAATAGGACAAGTTTTTTGTGAACCTCAAGCTTTTTCTCATACAGCTATTTGTCTCATTTTGCATCTTTTCCCAAGAAACGGTGATGAGCGAAGGCGTGCCAATCACTTTTTTTGTCTTTCACAGTAAACCAGACAGTTTGAACAGACCGGGTTCTGTTGCTCAGCTGAAAGCGTTGTGCGTCTTTGTGTGAGTGAGCGTTATTCGTGTGTTCAGGCGAGGTGGAGGTGCTAAAGTGTGGGAGGCGGTAGGAGCAAGTTGTGTCCTCTTTAGATCTGTCTGCCTCCTCTTTCTCAAGTCTTACATCACCTCGGATGGTTATATGGGACATGGATTTAGCTTTTCATAAACAGAACACAAAAGTATATTGATAGATGCAACTTGTGTAATGCATCCTACTTTGCAAAGTTAAGTCAACAGTAAAGACCGGCTAAATAAAACCTTCGGTGTAAAATATTACATTTCACCAGGACGCCTTGATTGTTGGTTGCTCTTGCTAGCAGAAGCATCTATTCCTGTCCTAATTGCATTTCTTATATTTGCTCCTTGTGCACATTTGGCCCCTGAGGACAGGACGAGGAAATTGAAGCTTGCTGTGGTTGTGTAGGTAGTGATTAGGTGGCAGAGGGAAGACAATAGAGCGCGGACATCCTGCCAATTTGTTTTTAGCTCTGGAACTTGTTCTGTTTATAGAAATGCAAGCAGAATCAGTTTCCTTCATTCTTATGTTTCACAATACCTGAGGGGGAATCCCAAGGCCTTCAAAAAGGCCAGAGTACACAGCTAATATGACATGAAGTTTTGAGTGATTGGTCTTGCTTTCAGTTAATTATCTGAGGAAACATTTTGACGTGTTATGCACCACTGCAGTTAAATATTTAATGTCTAGGTGTGAAGTGCAGGTTCTTGGAAAAATATGAATAGCCATAGATCTTTTTCACAAAATGTCACATTAAATCCTCATAAGTATTGGATGTATCGTACTGATAATCGTAAACTGGGAGGAAATTTAAATTGAAATATTTTCAATGAAACAGACTAAATTTCAAATCTGTGGCATTTTTATGTCCTATTCAGCCAGCTGCACCTTGATCTATATTTTGTACATCTATCTTTTACAACAAAGCCAAAGTCCTTTAGGCTGTGTCTCTACAAGCTTGCGCATCTAGAAACATAATGTTTTGCTCACTCTTTGCAAGAAAGCACAAGCTGTGGCAGATGAGACAGATTTTGAAGTTTTAATACAGATCTTAAATTGGACTTTGGTCTTGGACTTAAATGGACTTTGATGTAAACCACTCTAACGTAGCTCTGGCTGTATGTTCAGGTTTGCAACCTTAGCATACGCTTGCAGGTTTTCTTCCAGTTTGCAAGGAGCAATGTATTGTGTGGCTTATTTAAAATTTAAAATATTAATTTAAATCACTTATAGAATGCTGGTTTAAAGCAAACAAAGGATATGTGCAGAGACTCTCATTAATTTGCTTTCATTTTAGTAGTGTTAGATTTTCTCTTGTGCAGATACAAAGGAAGTGGTGGTGATAAGTAAGGGAAGGACAATAAATCAACAGCAATACTGATAAACGTGTGGTCAATATTAATAGATAATACATCTGATAAATGTTTCAAATTTTACTGAACTCCAATCCAGATCCGCACAGCATTCTGGGAGATGTAGGCAGAGAAATGATTTTAGCCACTCGGCCTTTCATGGCCAGATAAGCAAGGTTGGTGGCAACAACTAACTCACTGACTCTCTGGTTACTTGGCAACATCCTGTTGAGTAACTTGTGGTTACCTAGCAACAACAACTTGTTGAGTAACTTGTGCTGCAGCAGTTTCATGTTTTGCCTCATAACTGCTTAAAAATAAAAAAAACAACATGGAGTGAAAACTGTGGTTAAAACAGAAAATGTCATACCAAATCTTTGGCAGTATTTCAGATATTTAAAACAAAAAACCTAGTTCATTCATATCAACTGATATGAAATGCAAATATCATCCAGCCCCATTATATTTATGACTTTATGTTGTTACCATGTGAAACCTCCTATTCAGCTATATAAAGGTTTGATCCGACTCCTCGCTGCCCCTTTAGGCTCTCCGTATTACGACAACGTCAGGCCCCTGTGCTACAGCGACTCGGACGCAGTGTTGCTATGCTTCGACATTAGCCGGCCGGACACAGTAGATGGTGCTCTGAAGAAGGTATGAGCAGCTGAGATTCCTGCTGGGTGGCATATTTGCTTTACTCTCTGCAGTAATGATATTTAATAATAATAAACCTGCTTGTTTTATTTGAAGTGGAAAGCAGAGATTCAGGACTTCTGTCCCAACACTCGAATCCTGCTCATAGGTTGCAAGACAGACCTGCGAACGGATGTGTGCACGCGCATGGAGCTGTCCAATCAGAAACAGGCTCCAGTCTCCCATGAACAGGTGAGCCTTTGTTGGTTCCCTTTTCCTTCTTAATGTACTTATATCGCTTTCTCAATTAAAGGTAGGGAATATGGACTTAAAGTTTTAATACGATATTTTGTTGCATTATTGTGATAGTAATAAAAGTGACGAAGAGATCTTTTTTAGGTAACTCTTTAGACAACTTCTACTCTTGAAAAATACTCTTTTTTTGTAATATGCTTCTTTAGGAAACCAGTAATATCAATAAATGTGACACATAAAATTAATTAAACTTAAAATCTTCACTTTCATTATACTTTCCAATTTATTGACATTTGTTGATGTTTTCATTGACCAAACAGTGGAGAAAGTGGTAAAACTAACAAATCCAGTTTACTATAAACATCATTAATTGGGATTTGTCCTGTCAACAATAAATCAAACTTATTATCATTGACATACAGGCACTGCATTCATTCTAACAAGAGAGTAGCTAAAATGCACAACATTAATTATAATACAAAACATGGAAAAGTTAAATTTAACATGTTAAATTAGTCTAAAATGTAATACTTGTAGAGAAAACACATGAAGTTACAGAAGTCAACAAGAAAAAGGGGGAGGAGCCGTCAGTTACTGGTTGCCATGGTAACCACCAACACTTTATTAAAAAAACAAGAAACAATCTTCTTCATTTTATAGGGTTCATCTTTGGCCAAGCAGCTCGGAGCCGAAGCTTATCTGGAGTGCTCGGCTTTTACTTCGGAAAAGAGCATCCACAGCGTTTTCCGCACCGCGGCTCTGGCCTGCATGAATAAACTGCAGCCTCCCAACAAACCCAGCCCGGTCCGACGCCTCTCCAAAAGACTGCTGCACCTTCCCAACAAGACGGATCTCCTCTCCTCCACCTTTAGCAAGGACAAGTCCAAAAGCTGCTCCATCATGTGAACACAGCGAGGAGGAGCGGGCTCAGAGTATGGGGAGGAGAGGACAGGAGAACAGCGTCTCACCTGGTTCAGGTGGGGTTCAGGGTGTGCAAGGGAAAGAGAGCAATCGTCGAGATTTTCACAAAACTTTTTACTCTTTTGCATCATCCTCCTCTAACTCCTGGCTGCCACAGTTTCCTCAGAGAGAAACTATTTGAAGTGGAGTTTCATGATCCTGTACAAATGGAGAGTAACGTGTTACAGCCCCACATAAAGGTTGTTGTGAATCCGCTTAACAATGCTCCGTACCTTAGCTCGTCCATGGAGGAAGCATTGTGTCCTCTCCATTAAAGCGATGAAATCCATTTAAAGCTCTGATAGCAGTGCCGTATCCCATCCATCTCTCTGTTTGGATGTCTTTTAAAGGTCACAGCATGGGCTGACTGAACGTAAAATCTGAGAATGAAGCTGCATCTGCAGAAACATCGCTGAGGAGATCTTAAGAAATTACAACCCCCACCAGAGCCCTCGCCGTAATATATATTTTGAAATTAAAGTTGACAGCGGAACAAAAAAGATGGCAAAAAGAGAGGGATTTGGCAAGCGGTGCGCTCGTTTGCAGAAGGCAGTGGGAGGACAAAGTGAGTCCGTTAAGAAGTGCAATGTGACTCAGCACTACCACAAGCCGCAAGGTCGAAAAGGGTGGATGCAGTTTGTTAAATACTTTCCACCTGTCTTCATGAGGTTCTCTGCCATGCACCTTCACCACACGAGTTCAGCAACCATTGCTATTTATTTTAGTGCTGTTACATGGAGCAATAATATTTCCAGACTGTTTAAAGGGTTCAATTTTCATTTTGTTTAGTTTTTTCTTTGTCTTTTTTACAGAAGAGACCAAGAAAAGATGATTTTTTGTGTGCTCCAAAATAAGTCTATGGATTAGCTATGTTTCAGAAATACTCTTGATCATTGACAATAAGGGGAACAATTGTTCAGCTTGGTTCTACAAATATCTGCTCATTACAGTCTGCTGTCCTGAAACTTGGCCAGAAGACTTCACACCAGTGAATAATCAGTTAGCACCCCAAAATAAAACTAAACTTCATAAATCTTTTTTTTTTGCATGTTTTTTGCCTTTCATACTCCACAGAATGTAGGATCTTGTAGCAAAGAGCTGAAAGTAAACACAACAACACTGTGTCATCCTCATCCAAGACCTACTTGTCCTTAAAGGGAAAGTTCAGAATTTTAAAGCAGGTTCTTTTACAAGATTATGACTTGTGATTTCTGAAACCCTGCTAGCATTCGAAAATTCGGCATGAGCCATGATAGTTGTCAGCCTTACTGTTATTTGCTGAAAATCTTGCTCTCATTCATAGCCTGAGCGAACTGAAGACATGGAAACAGTTTTTCCCCCCTCTGTAACAACTTTAACACCAAAGAGTGTGGATATTAGGGACGTGGCTAAAAACATTGGTCATTAGATCTGATGACTCTCACGTCATAATTTGTATGAATTTAGAGTAGTTGGTAACAGACGCTAAAGCTAACTGCTAGTCCAAGCATAACTAAGCACAACGCAGGCTTCCACAGTCCTAAAAACTCTCCTCTAAAAAATGTTTCAGTGGTTTGTGCAGATACCATTTTATAAACTTTTGAGCTACTGTCAATTTTGCATTGATGGTTATTTACACTGAAAATAGAGAATGGAGTCGGCGTGCCATCAATTAGATTCCCTGTAAAACATATACTGAGAACATTTTTCCACTCAGAATAAATGATAAAAAATGCATAAAAAATAAACTGTGCATAAAAAATAAACTAGTGAACAACAACCTCAATTTTCTACCTGTTTAAATAAACAGGCTTTGTGTCCAAACATTCAAACAAATATCACAAGAATTTAAAGATGAACATCGCATTGCATAAACCACAATGACCTTTTGTTATTGTGAGATTTTTATGATAATAAAAGTTGGAAGTGCTACTCTGATTAGCTGTTTTCTATAGTCTCCAGGAGCAATGGTAGATGGTGAAAGAACTGCAGGAGAAATATAAATTATTCATAACCTTCTACAGAATCCAACTTCAAAAATCTTGGGCTATCACTTTTTTTTTCTGCCATTGTCATTCAGGTTTTGCAGTTTGTGCTGCATGCTTCTGTGAAGAGGAACATCTTGCCTGATACCTTAAACTCTTTCAATTTGTGAAAATAAAATTCTCCTTTCTGGTTGCTAACATCCAGAGATTAACTGAAATAATCAAGACTTTCCTGAAATTTTAAAAAGATGAAACAAAAGATTTTCATATACCTGTGCTAAACTCGCTTCCGTTATGCAAAAAATACAAACTTTGTCACCTCAATGCCCAATTAAGGCTTTATTCATCACAAACTGATATAAACTCTGTGTAGGACTAATTTGCAAATCCCTTGAGAACAAAACACACGAGTTGAATCCCTGGGAACAGACTGATCCTGTCTGTATTCTCTTCTTCTCCAATCATTACAGAAAGCATAAGATTTGATACTGGGGATGTTTTGCTTATTGTTGTTTTCTCTGGCCTTGTGTTCACTGGAGTCTCCTGGCATTAAGCTGTTGACAGCTTGGCTAATGGAGGGCTTGATGATTTGTAGGTCTGCACCGGGAAGCGCAGCAATGTGCACAGCGGCTGAATTTAATGCGTTGCCTAGCAACAGTGTTAGCAAGGGCCATGCCTATATATCTGGGAGGGAGAGGAGGGGTGACGTCTCCTCACCTTTTCTTTGTAGCATCAGCGAAGGTGACGGCGGGACGTATCAGGGAGAAGCTTTGTCTTCAACATGTGTTTTCTGGTTGCAACACTGCAAAAACACAAAATCTTACCAAGTGATGTTGGTCCGGTTTCTTGTGTAAATATCTTAGTCCACTTGGAATAAGACAAAACTAGCTAATGAGTAAGTTTTCATCAAGATATTGGACCTTGTTTTGAGTCAATAATTCCTTAATTTTGATGAATATGTACTAGTTTAATTGGCAGATAAAATTTTCTGCCAATGAAGATAAAATGTCTAAGCGTCAAGCAGTTTAAAAATAAATACAAAGCTATGGCTGCGTTCACACTGCAGCCTGAAGTGATCCAATTCCGATTTCTTTCTCTTTTTTAACGTACTGTGAACTGTATCTGATCTCTTCATGACAGTCTGAGCAACACAGGTCGGATTCTTTTCGAATGCTTCGGTATCCAATACATATTCCATACAAAAGTGACCTGACGTCCATCCCCCCCCCCCCACCTGAACGTCACTGATATGCGACAAATGTCACTGTTCTGCGTCCTGATACGTGCAAGCGGGAAGAAAAACAACAATCATGACAAGGTACAATGAGGATTAAGTTGTTAATATGCTGGTTCTGGTCGGAAAACAATTTCAAAAATGTAAGCTAAGCTCCACCGTTAGCCTCCATGCTTACTTCCGCAAACACTGAGCATTTCTTCTTTTTATGTTGGTTGGCAAATCACTGAGAATGCAATAGCGCCCTCTACTGCGCATGCGGGACACTTTTAGGTCGTTTGCCCGTTCACACTGGGAAAAAAAAATCCGATTTGACAAAAATTCGGAATTGGGTCACTTCGGGCTGCAGTGTGTGCGCAGCCTGTGTTACTCACGTTATACAGAGAACCATGGCTGTATGCCAGATTGTTATTTACAATTGTCATTGCTACTGTTAGTATTATCCGTACATTTTCTTGTCTCATGAGAGTTAGTTTGTAACCATTTTGTCTATGTAATTAATTTATCGTTGACTCTTTAGCATATTGAACAGGGATGTTAATATTATGACATGGTTTTAATTACAAGTGTTTGGTAATAATTACTACTACTTTTCAAACAGAAAAACAGTAGTAAACATTTTTTTTCTTGGTTATGCATGCATTTGTTCTCCTGTCTTATTTATTTTTAGATAAATACAAAATGCTTGTGACATGGGAAAAATGTCTTGTTATAAGCGAAACTGTGGAACTGGAACATTTTCATCAATATTAAGGAGTTTTTAACTCCTTAATATTGATGAAAATATTGATGAAAAGTTACCTAGCAGTTAGTTTTGTCTTATTTCAAGTGTACTAAGACATTCGCAATAGAAATTAGTCCAGAAATACTTGGCAAAGCGTTGTGTTTTTGCAGTGAAAGGCCTCCTGTATTAGTAGCAATCATCTGCTTTAGAATGGAGGCAACACCAAGTTTTTAAATGTGAATCTACAAGCTGTGCTGCTGTGTTTATTTAACCTCTCTGTGCTGTCTGGAGCATCCCAACACCCCAGACTAGTTCATTATAATTACACTGTTTCACGGCTTCTCTTGCTCTTTTTTTCCAGATTTGTTTTGTACATAATCTTGATAGAGCTGTTTACTCCCACAGAGGAATGTTATTGAAGCAAAACAACATGCTTGTATGAAGTCGCCTCTCATGGCTTAAATTATTGCCAAGATCCTGTATTTGTAATTGTTATACCGTCTTTAAAAGTTTGATTTAAGTAAATATGCCTGAATTTTATTTACAAGTGTTACTTCTGTGATAAATCAATAAAAGACAAACATTTGATGGACATATTATGAAATCAAGTCAGTTCTTATGTTAGAATGTTTATGTTCTGAGTTAAAACCATCAATCTCAATTAAAAAATATATCAAAAAGACAAAAATAAGAAGTGTAGAAGTACTACATATATTCAACATGCATAATGAGTTGAGACAATGACTCTTCTGTCAGTTCATAGTTGGTTAGAAACATCAAAAACTATCAAAGTAGAGCAAAAAGCTATTTTGGGGATTTATTTGAACTCAAGGCTCTTTTGGAGTGAGAAGATGATAGTTTGGTGGCGCATTATCTGTTTTGACTTCAGCATGACTGATAATATATCTTCATTTTCTGATCTAGGGCAAAGGAAGATGGACAGAGTAAACTGCGATAGAAAGAAGAAAACTTGCTAAATGAAGTTTCCTTTAAAGAGGACAATTAACCAAACCATACATACATAAAACTCTAAAAAAATTCTTTCAAGTTCATGGTTTTAACATGATCTTTTTGGGAAACATTTGAGGGGTGTGACTATTTTTGCAAGACATTTTACATAATGTTTATACAAAAATATGAAAGATACATATTCACTAAACAGCAGCTGAATCCAAGTTGTTTTGTTCATGCGCAAATCCTGTTGTATGACTTTAATGCTGTGTAATGCATGTCTGTTTTCAGAATAAACCTTTAATAATTAAGCCTTTAATTGCTGTGTTGCATCTTAGGTAAAAAAAAAACTGCTTAAAAAATAGAAAAAAATATAACGAAAACATTAAAGACAGGTATTCATGAAAGAAAACCATAGTTTCATTTATGCTTCGGATAAAGAAGGGATGGAAAAACTTTACTGTTTGGGGTGTCGCAGTAAAACTCATCGGTTTATCCAAAATATTATAAAACCTCCCTTTCAGATAAAGAATTCCCTTGACATCATGTTTCTGTTGTCTCTTCCTCTCTCTTTCCTCTCAGCCACCCATCATTTGCTCCGTCACAGTGTTTGCAGTCTTCCACAAGACTTGCCAGATCTTTGCCGTTATCAGCTTGTCTCTGTCGGCTCTCCGATGAAACCATATAAATGAAGTGACCTGAATGTTTGCCATTCCTGAGTTATCACACAGGATACAGCTTATCTGCTACCTTTACACAACAGCAGGCAGGCCGATTGGTGGAATCAGCAACCTCCGATAAATTTCATATTTGCTGCTGCAAGGCTGATTTTATACTGCTAAAGCAGAACTGCTGCTTGATCGTCTTTTGAATAAGCAGAGCTGTTTCTGTACTCCTCTGTCCTACCTCTTCCTGCCGGTTATGCTACCCAGAATCATTTATCAAGAATCTTACATGTCTCATCAAATCAGATAGCCTTATGACAAACCTGTCGCTCGAGGGCGCGATTATGCAGTTTGGCACATCCATGTGGTTCCAGTCCTGTCACTGTTCTTTCACGAAACCGTCTAATTTTTGTCTTTTTCTTAATATTGTTGTGCTAAAATATTCTTGAAAAAAATATGTCACAACACATGTACTGTAAATGAATCAGTATCTGAGATTCTTAGCTTGTATAAAACAGGTTGAATTAATCTTTAAAAGCAACTCAGATGTGAGTAAATATGCAGATGTGATCTGTATGCTACTATGGCTAAGCAATAAAAACACTTTAATGACTTCTTAATATACTTTGTTGTTGGAAAAACATGAAACCCTCTTCTATTGGTGATTAAATTATGGAGAAATATTTTGAAATGTTTTTGATCTTTATACTGATCAGTACACAAATAGAAATAAATTGTGTAAGTGACCAAAAACAGGAAAAGTTTAGTCTGATTTGACTTCAGGCTGAGGGAAAAAAAAGCTACATTGTACGCAATCATCTTGTTTCAACTGCATATATAGGAAAGGTTATTACTGGATGCAGAACAGACGAGTGGCGTGATAATAGCATATACAAAAAAACTACAAACTTTAAAATTATGACTTGTAACCTAGTCATCAGAATAAACATTTTCTGCAAGTTTTAGATTAGATCTCAAACAAAAGTAAGTTTTATCAACCTCATTCTGAGTCACACTTTAGCTTTGTGGAACAAAACTGAACATGTTGGACACGTTTAGTTGCTAATGTCCAATGTGGGCAACTTGTTGGATAAGGTTTCTTTTCCAAAGATTATGAATCAGTTTAAAATGATGCGAAAAGGTCAGTATGATATCTATGAAGAGAGACTCAACTTCTTTGATAAAGATAATATGAAACGATGTGTATCTCTTAGAGGTTCATTTTTTAAAACAAAATGTTGAATTTGACATCTTGAGTAGGTTTTGATGATAAGCTCAGGCCTGAAATTTGGCCTGAACAGGACAAAGAAAACCAGAATAACTGACATTTTTGACATGAACCAACGACCAGGATTGTTCCCGATTGATCTTGGTCGGCCTGACGTGTGTCCCGTCCTCTCAGCTAACATTTTCACCTCCAACAGAGAAGGTGGAAGTGCTAACGTTCATAAAAAGAGGCATGGATGAAAAAAAAGACTTCTGCCATCTGAAACCCTCTGAGAAATTTAGACAAGAAGGTTGCTTTGTGGCTTTTTTCACTGGCACGCAATCTCTTAATCTATCAGATGGGATGTTGCAGATAAGACACACACACACACACACAAACACACACACACACACACACACACACACACACACACACACACACACACACACACACACACACACACACACACACACANACAAACACACACACACACACACACACACACACACACACACACACACACACACACACACACACACACACACACACACAAGAAGCAGGGTCACACATTCCCGCAATCAAGCCCTCAGACATGCCTCACACTGCAGCAGAAGCAGCAGAAAGAAGACGATGAGGGGGTGGAGGGCTTGAAAAGCTTTGCCGCCTGGCTGACAACGAACTGCAGCCTGACATATGGGTAGCATTCCTTCGTGCAGCAGGCTCTGTCACAGCTGCTCTGACAGTGTTGTAACTCCTGTCTTTGTGTGCGAAATAGGAGAGCATGTCAATGTCTCTCAGCGAGGCGAGGAGGAGAGAAAATTAGAGTCGTCTTTGACTATCTGCGGCCCAGGCAAAGGAACAGCGACTCCATCGTGTTTTTCCATGTTTCTTTATTTCGATTGTTCAGCTCATTTTGTTGCTGATAATCAAGGTATTATATGCAAAGGATAAATAGAAGCTTTTTTTATGTTAAAAATGTGTTGTTAAATTGGTTATCTTGGAGGTACACCTGTTGCAATTAATTTGATGATAAATTTAAATAATCTCAATGATTTCCATTCTGATTCTTAATGTTGTTTGAAGAGCAAGTTTGTTTCCAGAGACACTATAAACTACTTTATTTATGTTTTCAGTTATGTGTTCCTTTTTATGTTTCTGTTTTGGGTTTCTCTATATTATTTTGTATATTTAAAACATCTTCCAATTTCTGTACAAAATTAAAGTGTATTAGTCTTTGGGAGGGAAAACTTGATTATTATTATCTTTATTTTAGTTAAAACTGCTATCAAAATGACGTAAACATTTTAAAGAAATGTTAAAAATGTGTAGTGAACTTGTAGAACAAATCCAGCAACTGATTTAAATCAGAAGTAAATAATTGGAGTGTTTCTTTGTGGTTGTAACCTGGCTGAATGTGAAATATTTTAAAGGGAATGGATACGTTTTGTAAGACACTCTACGTTTTCCATGAGAAATATGAGAGTGCGATCAATCTTCCTTTACCGGGAAATGAAATAAAATAGCAAAATGTTTTCCAAAAAGGTCAGCCAACATATCTTCTCAAAATACAAGCTGTCAAAGTCAAGTCATGTCATAGTTTGTTTCTCCCGTCTTTCATCAAAAAAGGCCAGACGAATAAAAGAAGGCCAGACTGACTGCCCCATAACTGCCAGAGAAATGATAAGAATCAGAGCTGACCCGCTCCGATTTCACAGGACTTATTGAAGCTGAAGTTTTGTTTCATAAGTCCATTCGCATATTTATGATTTTTTTTCATATTTTAAAGTTGGCCCGATGTGAGAGCATCAGACAGCTGACAGACTGCTGGTTCGCCGTCTTCAGTCCTGCACCCTGAGGACTCGTGCTAATACTAACTAAATTATGCTCTATTAACATCATCCTGCTATGCAAAAACGTGCCAGAAGTCAATGAGTGTGAGGCTAATATGTGTCACTGGGTCAATTTAGCTTGGCACGGTCTAATTATCAGTTCATGTGTGTTTTTATAAAGTCCGTATTTGAGGCTAGAGGCGTCCATGTGTGAATGTGATTTGGCGTGTGATTGTGGCGCATGCTAAGCAGTTTATTTCATGTGCTCTGCAAATTTTCTTAGCTTTAATCGTAGCAAGGTGATCCAGATTCATACATGCTAAGAAGAGGAGGGTGAAGGACCCCCTGCCCCCACCATGTTCCTGCCAGAGTGGAATAAATTCCCTCGGTGGGTCTCCTCTGCCCTCCAACCCCCTCCGCCTCCCCTTTCAACCTTTCTGCCAGAACCCCACATTTTACGGCTCTGCTCACCTTCTACAGATCTAACCTCCACCCCTTCCCTCATCCTGCACATGTGCCCTGCTTGGCACGGCCTGAGGGCATGTCAAGAGTGAACGCTCCACAGCAGCTTAATTAGGCAACTATGCCTGGCATCCAGAAGTACGGAGAGGGGGGTAGGGTGTCCCAGTGCTGGGGGCAGCTGAGGTACGTCGGTATACGGGGCCGACTTTAGTTAGGATCTAAGGGATATGCTTTAGATAAAGGCTGTACAGCTGGGGAGCAGCTAAACCCCATCATATCTGTGTTAGCCAATGATCTGAATCCGGCTAAAGCCTGTTACTGGGGGCCGAACTTTCACTGTTGAATGTTATTTAAACATGCTGCGGCTACACAGGTTGACTCCAAAAGAGCTGAATTATTTTTAAGCAACCCTGGATATTGTTTCCTTACTTACACAAACCTCACTGTAATCAGTCGCCAGGTGTTGGTGATCAGAGTGATGTAACAGCCCACAATATCCAATATTATATGAAACAGTTCAACTCTGGGCAAGATGAAACACTCTGAAATTTATAGCAAAACATTAAAAAAGGTGCTTTTTTTTAGAAGACCAGCTGTCCTAAATTTTAAGTTGATCTTTTTCACCGGAGAATAAAGAAATGGTTCAAAGCCACACAGTTTTCAGCTCCCAACTCACAAAATGACACCAAAAGAGACTCATTAGGTGAACTATCTGCTGAGTATACAGGACTGGAGTTCACTCAACAAATAAAATAAATAAAGACGAACATAACTGAAGAGTTCATTTATTTCAGCAACTCAAGTGTTAATCACACACAGACGTATGTTTTTAGCTTTAATTTATGTAACTATTTCCTGCTTACGGGTAGTGAAAACAAGAGATTTAACACCAATGAAAAACATTTTTAATCAAGATGTGTGATCTTGATAAAAAAAAGTATGTTTAATACCTGCTTAAAGACTGTTTTTCTGACAATGTAATTTTAATCTGACCAACAAGCCTAATTTGAATTCATATTTTAACTTATTGAATATGACCCTAGTAAATGTTATAGTTTTCATTTTTTGTTTTCTCCTCAGATCGCACAGTCTTGTATTGTTTTTTCTTGAAGTTTGACAAATGTGCAGCTAGTTTGATATTGTTTTTACATAAAAAGCTCAATAATGTGAATTACTTTTTAGTTTTAGTTAGAAATAACTCTCGTGTTGCACCTTTAAAACTGTTATGCTTTCTCATGCAATGATTATAAATGTTGTGCTTGGAATTAGTGTCAATAGTTATGCATATTTAAGTTATTCTAACGTGATTTTGAGGATTTCCAGGGGCAATGTGTGACGAAATCTCCCAATAGTTATCTACCTACTCACATTAAAAATTTGTTTTTGTTGCATCTTCTAGTTGAGCACCTTACCATTACTGACTCCTTTTAACAGCCTTCGTATACGAGCTGAAACTTGGACCAGATTTGGTCGTGCAATAAGACGAGAATCCCGCAGGTAACTTGTCTTGTTGAATGTCAAACACATGTTGTGTGTAACATGTATGTAATGCGTGTTGCATGCTCAAGAAGCAGCTGCTGGACTTCTATTCCACATGTTTACAAGAACACAAACTGTATAAAATAAACCTGTTGTGTAGAATTTATTGAACATATTATGCGCAGCAAGACAGTCAGTCTTTCATCCTTGTTGTCTTTAAGCAAAAACGTGGGATAAAATCCAGTTAACTAATAATCTGTAACTTTTTTGGTCTCACCAGTCTGTTGTTTTCAACTTCAGGAGCTTTTCATTTTTTATGTACGTTTAACAATTGTTTTTTTCACCATTAGTTTTGATCGTCTCCACTGAAACTGTTCACCTTCAGAAGGGCTCCATAAATCTCCTTTGATCTGAGAATGGAAGGAAAGGAAGGTCCAGAATATGAATAAGTGAACGAGCCAATCCTGACTCAAACACAGCAGCATCTAACATGTCTTTTATCTACATGCAGTAGCTTGTCTTGTACATACACACACACACACACACACACACACACACACACACACGCACACACACACACACACACACACACACACACACACACACACACACACACACACACACA
>CAEGAF010116656.1:0-24450 GCA_903067075.1 Micropoecilia bifurca
ATCCATCCATCCATCCATCCATCCATCCATCCATCCATCCATCCATCCATCCATCCATCCATCCATCCATCCATCCGCTGCCCTACAGAGGAAGATTATTTCTCTGTATGCAGGAAATTGTTCTTCTGGTCGACTAACTCAATGTTTACACATGCATGTGAAAATGGCTGCAATAATGTATAATTATATACAGCTATATATCTTTGGAAAGCAGAAGTTGAGCCTCCTGCACAACCAACAAGAATGCAGCAAGTGGTTTCTGTCAACAACAAACCACTTGTCTTTTCCAGCAGCCATTACGCATCACATAGAAAGGTAAAACCAGCTGACCAAATGTGCTGGAACCCTCCTAGGGTTGCTAGGTCATGGATGAGTTTTGCTGGGGTTTCTAGGTGATGGGCAATATCTGCTGTTTTGTAATGGTTTATTTTCCAGATGCCAAAAATCATGAACTTATCGCCAAAACCCAAAATGGTTGTGTACAAAAATGACCCAAATGACCCAAACAGAAGTACAAAAATGTTCAAAATGTGAATTTTGAATCATCGTCCCTGTTTGCTGCTCCATGAGTCAAACAGCTGCAGTGGGATGTTGTTGCTTTTTCCATCAGCGTTCGTTTGTGTCAGTCCTGCTTGAAAATTATGATGCAAATCTAAAAAATAAACGTTTTCTTTCGCATGCAGAATCGAATCTCCGTCTCTCATGACATCCCCGACAGCTCAGAGTTTCCATGACACTTGTTTGGAACGAAACTGCGTATTGTTTCCATCCTGCAGTACAGTAAAAATGTGCAAACATTTCTTTGTGTTAACCAGTAAATACTCTATGTTCGACTGAACCAAAAATAATCATGTTTTCTAAAATGTGGATATTATTGCTGTTTTTTAATGTAAACATATACTGATTGAAAATTATGATCACTAATAAGAGAAGTGACTTACACAAATTATATCTTCATTTTGGCACCTGTTGTTGAGCTGGATGTGTTGGGCAGGAAGTTACATCTCAAACGTTTACGAATCAGAAGCAGAGAAAATGGTTTGGAGCGTCTCCAGAACAGTTCTCACCTGGAGAAGTTAATTCTGGTTCTGATACTAAGGTGATCACAGTTTGTGGCTCATAGGACACTCTGAGTGTCTGCATTGACCCTGGTCCTCTGCCAAAAGCGCCAACAATGAGCTGAACTGGAGCGATGGAAGAAGAATGTGTCCTGCTTTGATGAATCATGTTTTCTTTGTCATTTTGTAGATGGATGGTCGGACATGAAATCCAATATTTGCACATATGTAAAACATTAAATGTGACTTTGTGTTACTTGCCATCAAGAACTATTCCATGTCATCACACTGCAAATAACAAATATTTTTGGTCTAGTTTTTAGTGCAATTATCTAAACATAGTAGAAGTGAGACAAGTAATAGTTCCACTGGCAGATTATTTCACTTATAACTAAAACTTTTCCCTCTAAATTTAGAAATTCTTGACTTAAAATAACCTCTTATGTCTAGCAGAAAAGTTATTTGTTAGTTTTTGTTTTATTTCAAATGTACAACGATATTTGCACAAGAAACTACATATACTTTTTAAGATTTCGTGTTTTTGCATCGCAACTAAGGTTGAAGCAGCGGTGATGTAAAAGCAGGAAGAACTGCCACCTGCAGGTAGGAGTTGGCAGTCACCCAGTGATTTTATGGCCATTTTTGCGGAAAATTTGGAATAAACTCACAATTATGCACTAAAACCTAAAAAAAAACAAATATCTGTTCATTTTGCATAATTTTCCTTGATCGATGTAATTTGGAGTCTTGAGGGCCACATAAATAGTTGTGGTGGGCTGGATTTGGCCCCCGAGCCTTGAGTTTGATACCTGTGCATTAAGTGGGGGCGAGTTGAAGAAGTTGGACAGACATTAGAGGAAATGCTGCCCTGAAACACAGCTGACTCATCCTCATTTCATGCCATAATAAATAAGATTCCTACTATTATCAACGCTGAGGTGCCTCAGGGAGCCGTTGTTGGCAACTGCTTTATGTAACCAATACAATAACTTGTCATCTAATTTAGGTATTGATTTTAAGATCAAGTAATCAGTACTGAGTAATAAGTAACCAGAAATCACGGTATCTATGTCTAAGCTACGTTCATTTCCATTTTTTTTTTTTGCTGAAATGTTATGTAATGTTTTTTTCTTTGCATTGTTGTTCATACTTCTTGCACCTCTGGGCCACCGTACTCTTCCATGTTAATGTTTTACAACCCCAAAGTGACCCAAATGTGCAGAAGAAGAACGTTGACGTCACACACCTTAGTGATAATGAAACGATTGGTTTATGGATTGATTTTAAAGTTTATTCAAGGATGTGAGCCGACAGCACCGTCACAAGATCATAACAACATGGAGGAAGCTAATAGAAAGAAAGCACAGCTAGTAGCGATAGCTTATTGTGGATCACTGACTTAAACAGCTGTAGAGAAGTCGTCTATCTGGATGTGGCGTCAGAGCCAAGAGTGGTGGGATTGTGATCTGATGCTTCACTGATACAGATTTAATAATTATAATTTTCAGCACTTGTTTACATCCTTATCTGGCAGATTTCTGTTGAAGTCCTTCCTGCCATCAGCCACTACAAAAACCCTGAATAATATGAGTTGCATATAATATCCCTGTGGGATTAATAAGGTAGTTTTGAGTTTATTAAGTGAAACTATCATCTCTAGACGCCCATTCCTGTCCCACTGAGGTGCGACCCTGGGCAGACAGCCACATCAGATTGCTCCCCTCCGGCTGTGGCATCAGAACAACAAACAGCGAACTCAGATGCAGCTCACAGATCTCCGCTGTGCGAGCTTGACGGCCCATAAACATGATAGCGTTTGACCCGCCGCGGCTTGTCCTCGCCTGAGTCTCGCCTGAATCTAGTGAAATCATCAAATAAATGTTTGCCTCTCTGTCCCCGTTCATCTCTCACCTCCGATCATCTTGTTCCGCCTCAGCTGACAGATGTTCCTGGAGGAATTTACGGTTTTCCCCGTCAGGATCTTTGTAGCTTTCGTCCATACCACACCCCCTGCTGAGCGTAATTTGCTGATGCTTTCAAAGCAACAAGTCGACCTACATTAGATAAATGTTTCTCTGCAACTTGGCAACTATTCTCAGTAACATTTTTATCCAATCGGCCTGGTTTTTCTGGTGAACTATTTTTGCCGGTTTACCTGTAAACAGGACATTCCTGCGAAGGAGGCTGGCATACCAAACAATCTGCTCACTGTAAACAGAGCTTAAATATTTACTCAGAAAAGTTGTAATTTGATGGGAGATGAGAGGTAAACAAAACATAGGCGACTTCTGTAATGGCAGAAGGCAATAATCACAACAACATGTGATTTAGGAGCTGATTAAAGATAAAAATGAGTTGATCTGACAGTCCAACTACTGTTGCCATCAGGACTCCTGCTAATGTTGGACCTCTTCTCTTTTATGGTGTTGTTGACAAAATGCCTGAAAGGCCTGTTATTACAGCTTCCTGCCGTGGCTGCAGTGGAGCTCAGCAACCTGCACGTCTTTTTTTCTACTCATTCCCCCCCAAAAGATCAGACCTGCCTGTAAAACCACAACTCAGCTGTCATCTATAGAAGTCCAAATGTGCCGAAATTAACCAAAAACAAAAAATGATCCTCAACACTAAGGCTTCAGCAATGCAATGGTTGTTTCTGGTTTACTTCTAGTGCAAGAGATAAAAAATAAGAGAAAGTAACAGGAAAAAGAGAAACAAGGATATACAAACATAGATATATAAAAAATAGAAGGGATTTTAAAGGAGATACCATAAATTTACGAGCGTTAAGAATGTGGAACATTCAAAACACTCTTTAGTTTAATAATTTTAGGGGTAAAATAAATAATATATACAGAAATAAACATGTTTAAAAATGAAACAACAAAAATAAAATATGAGATTAAATTTTAAAATAATTAATTAGAAATAATATTACTTTTATATCTAAAACTTCATTATAATAAAACATTACTGGAGAAGGATGTGAAATATATGTCAAATATGTCAAATCAGAGAAAATAAAAATGTTACTGGAAATTAAAAAAACCAACAAAAAAAACAAGTAAACAAAAGCTCCAATATAAATTGATGAAACATTAACAATGGCTAATACTCGTGTTTTTATTTATTTATTTGCAGGGTGTTTGCATTAGTTACTTTGCTAAGACTACTTGTTTATATAGTTGTAACTTTTGGCAGTTCTGGACTTCCATACTCATTCTGCCTGTGAGCTATTCTTATGGAGATGCTCAGACTAAGGGCTGCTGCGTGTTTACGTTGATGCTGAGCCGACAGAAAATAAATGGTGATAATAGTCACTGCTTTAAACAACTTAAAGATGTAATTGCAGGTCAAGCGCAGTCCGGGTCTAAAATAACAATTTTCTTAATCACAACAGAGAAATTGGTCCTGATGAGTTAAAGGTGAGCACATATCCAACCTGCCATCTAATATTTCAAACAATAGCGAAAATCCAACTCTTTAACAACCGCAACCTGTTGCGCCTGAACGTGTATTCATAGAGTGCGGGGGGGATTTGAGGGAGATTCAGCTGAATAAAGAAAATTAGCAGCAGGTCTGTGTTAAAGACGCGAGCAGAAGTTTTAAACTCAGATTATTTAAACCAGAATAATCTCCTGCGTGAAGCTGAAGTGGAAACGGAAACTCACCGGTGCCGCTTTGTACCTGCCGGCTCCTCCGCGCACTGGAGCGCCAAGCATGCTGTGGAAACACTGCAGCGCAAACACGCAGAAGCACACGACCAGAGAAGTCCGCATCCTCACCGCCGTCCGTCCGGAGCCGCGCAGGATGGAGGTGCAGCGGGTGTTTTTGGCGCAGTGTGCGGTGTGCAGTGCCGAGAGTCACACGGCTCCAGGATGTGGGGTGACTTCTCCTTAAATACACTCTGATTTCTTTGTTCCCTGTTTTTTTTTCCCCCATACACTTTTTTTTGCAGCCCGGGGCTGATAATACCACCCGCTACCATGTGACTCTTAACCGTTTCACTGCCGTATTCTGCAGCGCGAAGAGTTGAGGGACTTTTCATCCAGAGAAAAGTAATTTAATACCAATTAATCAAACAGTTCCCCACATGAAACGAGCTGTGACGCACAGTGTGACCTGGAAATATCTGGAACAAGAAGGCCAAGAAAACAACCGGCAAACCGCAAAAATGCAAGCAGTTTTATAAACTTTCTGCTGAAAATTCTCATTGCTTTCGAGCGCATGTGTCAAACTCAAGGCCCGGGGGCCAAATCTGGCCCAGCTTAGCTTTTTATGTGGCCTGAAGGCAGAGTACCAAAAAACGTAATCAAATAAGTAGCAGTACTTCAACATATTCTCAAGTAAAAGTAAAAATTAGCTGACCAAGAACTTACTCAAGTAAGAGTGAAAAACTATTTGGTAAAAAGTCTTCTTGAGTTCTGAGTAACTGATCAAATTATTAATCATTTAATATTTAAAAATTACATGAGCTAAAAAGTTAAGTGGAACTTTTGGTATTTTAATTAGCAAAATGAAAATAACGCGATGTGGAGCTTTTTTGTACCTTTTACTGTCTATTAAGACAAAATGTTTTCCAAACCACTAAGTTTTTGTGTGCTTTTTTTGCAATATATTCACAGAGGATTGCCTGACTTTGAAATTCAAAAATGGTCTTAAATTACTCAAAAAATCCTGCATTTCATGAATAATCTGCCAGGGTTTGAAGTGTGAATGTTTTATAGATTTTGCAGATTAGCTCAGGTGACATAGGTGGAGCTGCTGTCATGAATATTTCTGTAGAGGTTTTATTTATCCTGCAGGCAGAGGCGTAATTAATTCAAGTTTAATGTGCAGAAGCAAGATGGATGCCAGAAGAAAAGACCTGCAGCAACAGCTGACTCCAGAAGTCAAACAGATCTTTAAGTTTTGTTGGTAAAGGAAGTAATAAAAACTCTGTGGCCACTGTGCTTTAATTGAAAAAATATGTTTCATTAACATTTATTTATTAAGTTTATGTAGTTGTCAAGCTAAATAAGTTTGATCAACTTCATTCAATTCCTTGCAGTCAAACAAAATACATTTTGCTGTTAAGAGCCGGAGCTCCATTCATTTATTTCAGAGCTATCAGGAGCTAAAGGTGCGTTCCACGTCAGATTTTCCACTGGGAAACTGGGAGCAACTCTGAGTTTCCCCAGTTACGAAATGCAATGTGGATTTCACATTTTAATATGGCTGCTCCTTGCATTAACAGTAGTAAGATGTAGTGGAAATGTACATATTTTACAAGACACTCATGCGATGTTACATGTTGCACCTGTAACTACTCCTTTTATTCCCCTGATTACTGATTAATAAAATACTGATGAATAAAAACTATCAGCTGCACTCAGTCATGATTAGTGGACTCAAGAACCTTCAGTAATTTTAAGAAAATCCACATGAGATTTTTTGTTTCACGTAATTCTTCAAAAGATCAAACAGAAGTTTGATTATTCACATCAACTTGACTGTGTGAAAAAGTACCGTATTTTCCGTACTATAAGGCGCACCGGATTATAAGGCGCACAGAGTTACGTTATGCATCCACTAGATGGAGCTGCACTAAAGGGAATGTCAACAAAACAGTCCGACTCGGGTCGGCGAGGAGAGCCTTCCTGGGCGGGGGCGGCTAGATGATGGTCACCCGTCTCCGTTCGCACACAGCATGTTCGTAGACAACCTGGTGCTAAATGACCTGCAGACGACCTGATTATCATGTCGGGAGGTAAATAGGTCAGTCAAACTCTATTAACAAACCAGCGTTCTGACAACTACCCCAGCATGCACCACGCTTATTCTTCTATGGGTGAAATAAAGTCGCCGACTGCTTACCGTTGTTGTTAGACCTGTTGTGGTTCTCCGGATTATAAGGCGCACTGCTGGGTTTTGAGGAAATTTAAGGTTTTTAGGTGCGCCTTATAGTGCGGAAAAGACTGTAATCACTCTCCCCTGGTTGGTTTGGATAAATTATTCCCTTAACAGATTAACTCTTCATTTGCAAACTGCTGTTTAAATTTACTCAGGTTATGTTTATCTGGTACTAACATCGGTTTGTTGATCTGAAACATTTATGTAGGGGGGAAAAAAAAGCAAAAGTAGAAGATTTCTGTAGAGGGTGAATACTTTTTCTGAGTGATGAATGCCTATTTGTAAATTTGGATGCATATCTTTCACTTCGTCAAAGAAAATCCACATAAAATCCAAATTTGTGCACCTAATTCTAAACTTTAAAAATCAGCAGTTGTAGATTGGATAATTGCTCCAGCCTGAAATAAAAACTGTTCAGACTTTTTCTTCTTCACTGCATAGACCTGAATCGGATTCGGTTGCAAGTTTTTCTCTAAATTAAATAATTACGGTAAGTGAACTGAATTTAACTGAAACTGATTTTTAAAGATAAGTAAAAGCAGAAATAAGCTGAATGTTAAAGAACAGCCACACATCTGGTTGTTTTGTAGAATCCTATAAAACAGTTTTGGTAAATGATCCCTGAAACATGTTTCAGGGATCATTTACAGTAATTTGGGTCATAATTTAAATTTACATGCTAGTTTAAAACTGTTCCAGCAAATATTGATGAGGGAGAACCTACTGAAGTATAAGGTGGACATATAATTAGCTGCAATTCCTCTAAAACACCCGTTACTACAACAAAAGAATGACTTTTTGATTCAAAAGTGAATTTGTCAGGTTTATGTGGTGTAAAAAACAAGGCAATGATACGAAGGATCATTTAAACAATAAAGAAGAGGCATTGAAGTTAGACTTGTTCTCTGCAGATTAACATTTTATTGATTCAAAAACAGGATTTAGTCTTCTGTTAGCATCCCATGATGTCTTGACTTTAATTAATAATCATAATATTAATAATTGTAGAACATATATAAATATATTGAGCTGTGAGGACGTTCTCCCCTCAGATTTTCCTGCCAGATTTAGTTAATTTTCTTCTGTCGACGCTGTTCTTTTGTTAACTTTTACAACAAAGTAAGAGTGGCACCTTAAGAAAATTAAATAACATAAATAAAATTATGGGCATAATGTACTGTGAGAATAAAATCGTACAACAAAAATTATGAGAATAAAGTCGTACAAGAAAAGTCTAAAAAAATATGAAGATAAAGTTGAAATAATTCTGGGATAAAATCGCAGTATTTTGGGAATAAAGTCGTAACATTACGACTTTATTCTCACTACTTTACTCTTGTTTATTTAGACTTTCTTGTATGACTTTGTTACTGTAATATTTTGACTTTATCCTCGTAATATGACTTTATTTTTATATTACTACGACTTTATTCTCGTATGACTTTATCCTCAGAATTGTTTATTTGAAAAGTTGTTTTTCTTAGTATGGCTCTATTTTTCCCCTCAAACTTTAAAATAAAGGAAATAAAATAGTAAAAGCTCTTTTCATCTTCAACTTCATAGCAGAAATCTGAAGGTTTGGGGTCAAAAGTGACTGTTTTATAGAACTTTTTTTGCAGATCATGATGCTGCCACCACCGTATTTCTCTGTGGTTTTGTTGTTTTTTGTGCCAAGCTTATCTTCTGGTTCGTGGAGCGATAAAACTGCTTGTTTTCAAAAGATGACAGCACATCTTTCAAGTATTTAATCCAGGCCCGGATGTTTTGCTTCTGTCTCCGGCTCTATTTAGTCGAGATACAAAGAATACAGGAGATCGTTGTGACATGCAGAGGACAATCAGCGCTTGGCAGAAATTCAGGCAGCTCCTTCACTGTTGCTGTCAGCCTTAGAAAAAGATCTGGATAAAGACTGTTTTCACTGTGCCATAATACATGTAATGCTGCAGATTTGTTTTCACACCCTTCTCCTTACTTATACCTTTGTTCATTGAGAACTCATTAATTATTTGATCATTTGCATCTTTCAATTAAGCAACAGTTTGCAGAGATGTCAGAAATGTCAGGAACTATCAGGACATCGCAAGTTATTTCACTTAAATGTGAGTCAATATTGTTGATATTAGATGTGAATTTAATATAACTGAGTGTTGGAATGGAATCAAAAGGTGTTTGGACAACAATATTTGTCTGTGCATTCAACCAGTTATTGCACTTTTTTTGATCTTGTACATTTTTCTTCCAAGCATATTTATTTGTATTTCATTTGAGGATATAAATCCCTTTAAAGGTTGTATTTTTAAAGTCTTAAAACACTGGATTTTTAAGTCGTTGTATATGATTCAGACAGATGAGGCCTGAAACCAGCAGTTAGACTCATTAGACTATCACTTCACCATGAATAAACTCTCTTTCTCTCTCCAATAAAATCCATATACATGTCTCTAGGGTTGAAACTCTGTCGCACAAAAAAACCCCCACAAAATTTCACAAAGTAGTTTTGTATATCTGAAATAAGACTAAACTAAGTAACATCATTGTGAGATATAGCAGGATGTTTTAAGTCAATATTTCCTTAGTGTTGTTGAACAAGTTCCAGTTCCACTGGCAGATTATTTCACTTATTAAATAGAAAAAATGTTTTGTAATAAGTGAAATGATCTGCCAGAGGAACCAGAACATTTTCTACAATATTAAGGAAGTATTGAGATAAAACAAGCTCCTATATCTTGCTAAAAATTTTCTTGTAAGTTAGTTTTGTCTTCTTTCAAGTGTAATGGAAACTAGACTAAATATCCTCAGGAAGGTTTTGTGTTTTTGTTGTAAAGTTTGCATGTTTTTTAGTTTACACTGTGACAACGGCACACTTGCATAAATCCAGAATTATGAAGATGTTTTCTTAAGGATTTGGTGGGATTTATTTGACAGGAGAAGAGAAAATGAATCCAGTGCAGCTTCATCCAGGAATGAACGCCTCAGTAGGCCATGGATATTGCAGCATTAGATGTTTAACATTTGTTTTTAGTGATGCTTCACAGCACTATGAAACAAATAATCGACTCCCTGGAACAAGACTTACATGTGGAGCTTCTTAATCGCACATGTAAATCAAGCTTCATAAAAAGCATCTCAAGTTTGATGCTACTGGGACGAGTTTCCTGCACCGTTTTTCTAATAGAGGGTTTTACCTGCAAAAATACAAAATCTCGCAAAGTATTTTGGTCTAGTTTCTAGTGGAAAAAACTTAGCACATTTAAAATAAGACAAAACAAACTCATCAGTAACTTCTCA
This sequence comes from Micropoecilia bifurca, assembly GCA_903067075.1. Classification (NCBI taxonomy): domain Eukaryota; kingdom Metazoa; phylum Chordata; class Actinopteri; order Cyprinodontiformes; family Poeciliidae; genus Micropoecilia; species Micropoecilia bifurca. The sequence goes on from CAEGAF010116656.1 coordinate 10,236, forward strand.
GATACACATAGTAGCTTGTTTTAAGGCAATAATTAAAAAAGACTGTATTTATAAAAATGTTCTTGTTCCATTGGCAGATTATTTCACTTATAACATTGCAAAATGTTATAACTGAAATAGTCTGTCAGTAGAAATGGTACTTTTTAAAAATCGATATTAAGGAATTATTTACTTAAACAATCAATCAATCAATCAATTAATCAAATTTTATGTGTATAGCACATTTCAGCAAACAGCTACTATTTCTGACTGAAAAGTTACTTGTAATGTCATTTTTCTGGCATAATAAGATTTTGTGATTTTGCAGTGATATTTGCCTGAAAACTGCATTAGCTCTGAAGACATGCGGTGAAATCACAGTCATGTATAACTCTTTAATTTCCTCTGTTGCTCTGTTCCAGGCTTCACAGGAACAGAGCAATTTGTTTTGTCTCCCAGGGCTGCAGCAGCAGCAACAGACACCATCCTGACCTTGCATTCCTGGTTTGGGAAATCTGGCAGTTCTTCTTCTTGACACATGATTTCCTCCAGATTTGAAGTTGAATAGACCTATGGAGAGTTTTGCACCTGAGGCAGAATGAACTGGCCTATTTGAGCTCTGCAGGAGTCTGAACTGGATTTTATCAGAACCTTTTTATGATTTGAGACGAACTTCATCCCTGTGGTGTGAAGTTATTGTAAAAACTCAACAAGATGCTTACATGAGACTCGATACTGCAAGACCACAAAATCTTACCAACTATTTTCTGTCTAGTTTGTAGCACAAATATTTTAATGCACTTGAAATAAGACAAAATTAACTTACAAGTAACTTTTCAGCAAGATATAAGAGCTTGTTTCCAGTCAATAATTCCTTAATATTGATGAAAACATACTTGTTCCATTTATGACATGCAAAAAATGTCTTGTTATAAGTTAATTTAATTTATCAATGTGCAGATAAATTAACGTTTTCATCAATGTTAAGGAATAATTGGCTTAAAGCTCCCATATCTTGTTGAAAAATTAAATGTAAGTTAGTTTTGTCTTATTTCAAGTGCACTGAAATATTTCTGCTAGAAACTAGAGGCAATGCAAAACACAAACTTTTACTAAGTATATTTGATGTAGTTTCTAGTGCAAACATCTTAGTACATTTGAAATAAGTCAAAAGAGCTTGTTTTAAATCAATAATTCTGTGATAGGGATGAAAAAGAAAAGAGATATTTTAACTTCTAAACTTAACAGGTAAATTATCTTTCTACAATTTTTCAAATTTAATATGTTAGGTAGCAGTTCACAACAAGTTTTTCCTATGTAGGAATCTTCTGAAAGGGATAATTTTGAAATGTTTATGTGTTTTTGGCCTAAAATTAAACTGTTCATCAACCTACTATGCAAGTAAGATGTGTTTTACTAAACATTGCCAAAGGCAGAGAAGATACCATAAGTAATGGGTTATTGGAAAAATGCATTTGCTATAAGAAAAACCCCCACCAATATATCTGTACAGAGTTTAGAAGCTTAGTCTAAGTTTTAAAAGCTGAATTTACTGGATGTTGTAGAGTAAAATCTAAACTATTTGGAGAGGAGAATGGGCGCCTGGCTTGTTTGCAAATGCAGTTATGATTGTACAAATGTGGCTTCCCACTTTAAAAAGCATAATTAACAGGGAACACACAGGAAGGCAGCATGTGTTGGGTTAGGACTGAGTATTCATGCTTGTAGATGAGTTTTTTTGCAGCTGCTAGAAATAAAATCCCAAGTTTCACAGATGGCGCCCCCATTTCTGACTTATTGTCTCTTCATAAAGGACAAAAAAAAGCTCTCTGTGAGTCAGTTTGAGATCACTTCTATAATTACAACCAGTAATAGCTGTAAAGAATCCAGCAGTTCTTTCTTGTGTAATGGTTATCAGGTTTCTGAGGCCATTTTAACATGAAGAAAGGCTCCAATAAAACCGAATTGCCTGACAAGGAACTGCACCGGCTCGGTTCCTGCAGCTTTAATGAAAGGGTAAAGCCAGAGGCTTTAAAAGAAAGTGACACTACTAATTTCTGGACAGGAGACTGTCATTAATGTTATTGCATTCACAACTATTATGTACAATTAGAAAGCAGTTGTAGCCTCAGTTGGCCCCAGATTAGTAGATTACTGACCTTTTTTCTCTGGAAAAAATAAACGTTTTGGCATGTTTGAGATGATTCTCATCTCTGAAAACAAACTGGATCAAGGTTTATTCAACCTGGAAGGTGTCTTAGTAAGGTGTTTCATTGCTACTTCAATGAGGGGCTAAAGTACTACCACTTAATCTTGTCTGCAGTCTGATTGAAGCGTTTCGGCCTTTGTTTGTGATGGTTAAGGAACCAGAAGGGTTTAAATCCAGAGATCCAGATGGTAACTCCAAAACAAGATGAACCCGAAGTGGCACAACAAGTGAGTAACTGATCAAAATATTAACCATTTAATACTTAAACGCTATGTCTACAGAGGGACCAAAATATAAAGTTAAGTAGAAATGTTGGTATTTTAAACACCAAAATGAAAATATTTAATATAAATACCGTAATTACAAAATAAGACAAAAAGAAACAATTTCTCAAATCAGTTTCTTTGCATATAAAATTCTTGAAACTGCAGGTTTGTGTTGGTATCTGTTGAATTTTTGGTTAAAATAGGTTTATCATCCAGTGAAGTTACTCACATTGAGTAGAGATTTTACTAAAGAGAGCGACGCTTCATAATAAAATTACTAAGTAAAAGTAAAAAGTACAGCGTAGTAAAAATACTCCTAAATGTAAATGTATTCCAAAAGGTCACTTAGGTAAATACATAACTGTATTGCATGTGCAATAGAGTCATTTTTATTCTGAGAATTTTGGTACCTGCTTTCATTGTATGGGTGAATTCACACCAACTCTGTTTAGTCCACTTTAATCAAACTCTGGTTTGATTTAATAGGAAGTCCGGTTTGTTTGGGGAGGTGTGAACGCAGAATCGCACTCTGATGCGAACCAAAAAATAAAGAACTCTGGTCCACCTACAAACCGAGCTCTGGGTTTGGTTGGAATTAACCCTGATCTGGTTCGAAAGCATGTGAACACCAAGAGGACCGGAGACCGCTCCAAAACCAGGAAGATGACTATAACGCAAGGCCTTCTGGGTAAATACAACCAAAAAAAACATGCAAGTCTAGCGGTTGTGGGAGAAATGACTCGGTTTTTTTTGTGGTTTTTTTAAACCAAAATCAAAAAAGAAATTCTACAACCCCTAAAATCAGAATTTTGTTTACATTTTGTGAAGAAGGAAGTTGGGCTCATGTCTTCTTTAGAGGTTTTCCTGTTGTTTCAGTCAGTGGCTGTTGCTGCAGCGCCACCACAGGTGTGGAGATGAACCAGATTATTTCCTATTGAACAGGTAGGTTCAGTTGGTAGGTATTGAACAGGTTTTTCAGTAGTTTGGATCGTTTGACTCAGTGGAGCGTGAAAGCAAAATGCACCAGCTCAAAATGTTATGAAAGTTGTAATTTTGGTCCCAGATCGAATGGCGTCTATCAAATACGACAACATTGGTTGGGCGACGGCAGAAGCCCAGGGAACCAGAGCTGCTTCTCTGCATGAACTCAAATAATTTCAATACTTTTTTAAGATTTAGCACCGTTTCCTTTAAGTATACAGCTCTGGAATAAAAAAGAGAGCATTGCAAAATTATCAGTTTCTCTGACTTTGCTTTTTATAGGAGGATGTTTGAGCAAGATGAATATTGTTTTAGTCTATACTGACAACATGTCTCTGAAGTTACAAGCAAAAATATAGTATTTATGTGTAGAAAATGATGCATAAAAACAAAACAAAACAAGTACATATTCATTTAGAAACAACAATACTAATGTTTTAACTCAGGAAAAGTTGATAGTTATTTGGTGGAATAATCACGAGGTTTTCAATGGGGGTCAGTGCTTTGGGCTCTTAGTTTTGTCCAGAGCTGTACATCTTGGTAGAGGTGAAAAACAAAACCTGCCACCGTCTCGGTTCCTGCAGGTTGTACAACAGGTTCCACTTGGCTTGATTTATTTCATACCAACACAACCAAATGAAAACCTGATTTCCTTCTGATATGTTGAGGTTGTTCGGTTTATAGTGACATCTGCTTTCATGGGCATGTAAGTTACTCTTCATGTTTTATAAAGGAACATTAAAAAAATGTGGTTATGTCTTATTTGCCGACTTTGCCAAACCTATTAGGTAATTTCAGCTTCAGGCAAACATCTGAGAAGAATTTGTGCTTGAATCTCAGATCTACTGGTGCTGATCTTGACACATTTTAACGTGTTGGAATCGACCTTTTCAGTCTTCATGTTTCAACAACTTCTTTTCCTCTCTCTGTGCTGCTTCAGCTATTGTCGTCGTTCCAATTATATGAACAAGACACTTTGTTTTCCCCACAGATGGTCTCTATATCTTCTCTCCTCCATATTATTTTATTTTTTTACAAGACGTGGCCATGATCCAACACATGACAGCAGCTCCCAATTAGAAAAATAAATTAGGATCTGAGTCGCTGCCAAGTCCAGTAAATATAAAAGAACCTGAGAGGGAGAGAAGACAGGAGTTTCACATAAATCAGCAGGTTAATAAGAATGAATAAAATATTAGAACAAAGCAAATGTAAAAAGTAAGATGGAACAATCAGGGTGTGCAGGAATGGGACCTGGTTGTGCTATATCTCATTAATCTAAGTGAAAAAAAATGAAATAAATCTCTGGTTTGCAAATCATTTAAGCAAACAATGATCTAGTTACACGATCTACAGCAGATAGATCTATGCAGCTCATAACGTCTGTATGAAAAACATTTAAAAATATCCAAGCTGGTCCTTAAAAATAAAACTTTTTCAAACTTATTTTCTCTTTCTAGAAATTACTTTGTCCTTAAAGTTTGTTGATTTGAATGCAAATTTCTCTTCATCATCACTTCAAACAAAACAAAACATGTTTAATATTAGAGGAAAAACAACAATTTTTCAGCTTAATGCAAGCAAAATTCAAGTTTCTGGAAATGTTAATTAAATTTTTTAAACTTATTTTAACACATGTTAAACAAATGCAAATGTAGCATTTGAAGAACCATTACGACAAATCTTTGCTGGACATTAAGTTAATGTTTTTGGAAACAGCAACAGTCTTAAAAAGGCTGTTTTAACACGTTTAAATGCAGCTTTTAAGGAACCATGACAACAAATCTTAGTAGTTTTAATATCCCATCATGCACTTAAATATTTAGAAGAGATGCAACAGCAAATAAATACATACATAAATAGAACATAAATAAAATAAGGTTTATGAACAAACAAATATATGTAAATGTTCATCTCAGTCAGTTGTTGTTGCCATTTTCCCCTTTTTTCCAGGTGAACTCGAGCAGAAGATCTTCGGAAATGAAAAACTGTTGTGTTTTCCATCTGGTGGTCCGTTTTCTGTAGAAGCTGATTAAATCATGCAAAGATTATCTCAGCTGACTTCTATGCTCTTTGGATCAGAATTCAAAAACTGTTAAGTATCAACAAAAGGCGGCGATTGAGATAAGTTTCTGCATGGAGGCTCAGTGAGCCAATGCAGGGCTGTTGTTTGCATGTGTGTGACGGGGGTTAATTGTTTGGTTGGCTCCGACCTGCGTTGCACATGAGAAAGGCTTGAAAACACGTCCAGATTTCAGGTTGTGTTTATGGAACAGATCTGAAGTGAATGAGGGGAAGCAGCCGTGAGATAAAACTGGAAGAAACAACATTTTCCCCTCAGGTTTGCAGGTTTTTGTTTACATCTTATGGGATTTGCGAAGCTCATGAACCTACTCTGTTAAAAAGGAGAAGTGTTTTAACATGTAATACCAGGGATAACCACTAGGTTTCACTGGGAAATTATCCTACAGTTTTCTGTTTAAAGCTACGGTGTGCAACTTTTTTAGAAATTTTGTTTTTTTTACATATCTCCACAATCTGTTAAAAATCAAGCTCCTATGCCTTCTCTCTAAAGTGATCTGCAAAAAAAGCACCACTCCAGGTCAAAAACAACCAAACAGAGTCAGAAGGAGGGTCTTAGCGCTGCCAATCATCTCTGTGTGCTCGCTGCTAAACCTGCTGATGGTGGAGAAACAACATATCGTTCCAGAAAAAAACATTTCTCTGCTGTCTTCGGCTGCTATGCTACTAGCATGTGCATTCATGACAGGCTCTGACAGCAAGATGTAGCACAGCAGAGCGCAAGGAGAGGAGTGTGAGCAGCGTGTGCATGAGCTTGACTGGCAGCGCTAAGATTGCTTGTTCTGACCAAGATTTCTGCAGTTTGCACTGGGAGAAACGGCAGAGATTAATTTTTTCACAGATTATTTGTTAAATTTACATGTATAATGATTTTTCTAAAAAATAAAAGTTACAAAGTATAACTTTAAACACAAAATTACAAGTAATTATTGAGAGATCAAACCGAAGTGCCAGCTTTTCTCTTTCAGTTTATTATTTATTCTTTAAGTGTAACATTGCTAAAAAAAAAAGTAATACACCTGTCTGACCCATGGGAACCCAGAGAAATCCACAACTTTGATCCCATAGACATGAACTATGAAAGAGTGGAAGCACATCAGACATGAAATGCATGATTTAAAGATGCAGCACAACATTTCTTTTAATTTCTTTACATATAAACCTGCACAACATGTTTTGTTTGGTTTGGTCAGTAGTTCCTTCGCTACGAATGCTTTTAGAAACGTCCCAGCAGATAAAAGGGTCGAATTTTATGTCTAGATCATTCAGATGAGAGAAACAGTTTTGCTCCAAATTAAATTTTAAATATTTATGACATGACTTATTATCTCTGTTCAGTATTATTCTAATTCAAGGAGTTCAGTCCTGCTTGTCGAAGTTACATTTTCTTGATGATTTGATTTGATTCTGGGTTTTATGGCCACATGAGTTTGTTGTTAAATGTGCAGCATAAATAAACTTCAGTTGATTTATCTGTTAAAACTGTTTGACAAAAATTCATTCATTTGTTTGATATCAATATGTATGATCTGACTCTGGTGTAAAATCTAGTAAAGATTCTGGGATTTGTTTGAAATCTTCTAAACATTTATTCTCAACGCCTTGAAGTGGATGAGTGTAAGTGTTTAAACCAGCATGAGTATCAAGTTCTGGCCTGGAAACAGCGTCCAACGAAACATTTGGAACCTTTTTGCTAAATGAAAATCATATGCTGAGGTTCAAAGACGCAGAACAGCCTTTAAACATGTGATTAAAAATACATAATCTGTGTTTCATCAGATATGTCAAATGTTAAATATTAAAACACGTATCAGGGAGTAGTTAAAAATGTGGATTCACATAGTTTTGATGCGATAGTGAGAATGTAGTGCAGCTGGAAGAGTCGACTCAGGAAGATCAATGTGGTTTATTGATATATATATATATATATATATAAGGAGCAGTGTTAAGTCATAAAGGAACATGATACACTCAGCTTTGATGTACAGTTGTGACCTGATTTTACATCAAATCTCTAACAATGAAACAAGAACTGAACCCTCAGCCAGAACTAAAAGGATTTAATCTTCAATAAAATAATATTATTGATGCGAGTTAAAACTGGCGCGTTGAAGCTTTTTGGCATGAGTCAAAAATGCTGGTGGGGAAAAAAAAAAAAGTACAGAAAGTCCCAAATAAAACCCCCTGGAAATCAAGCAAGTCTGATGGTGAGTTTTAGCTCCATCCACCTGCCCATTAACTCTGACCAGCTTCCCTGAGGAAACACCAACAAAACGTTTTATTTTTGTTTGCAGACAGCATGACTAAAATAGTTATGCTAACAGATTCTCCCACCCGAGCCGTGGATCTCTGCAGCTTTTCCAGAGTTACCAGGCACCTTTTGGCTGCTTTTCTAATTGGTCAGTTTAGGTAAATATGAATGTGTGCCACCACTTGTTTTTTGGCTTTTATTAGTGACAAACAATAAAAAAGCAGATATACTTTTCATTTCACAGTTATTTGTTACTTTGTGTTTATCTGTCACATAAAATAAAGCTAAAATATGAAAGGTGAAGTTTCAATGTGACCAAATGTAGAAAAAGTCAAGGGATGGGCTCTGTTTTGTATTAATTTAAAATCAGATTTGATTTTGGGTTTAAGTTTGTCACCGGTTATTTGGAAATATGAAAAAAAAGAAAAAACTTCCAAAACCCAAAGTCTGTCTTCACAATCAGGAGTCATTGTCTGATTTTTCCCACCATTTCAGAATTGCTCTGGCTCTTTAACATGACCGTAATGATGAAAAGTCCAAAACAACTCATAGCAGGAGCCTTTTATCTCCGAACGTGCAGAAACAACAGCTGACACAAGCTTAAAAACAAGAAAACTCGTTATCTAACCACAGAGGATGATGAAGCATCACATCCTTAAAACAGAAAACCAAACTTAACGACAGCAGCTCAGTTTTTCTGGTTTGTTTTGATCTCCTGTCTCTCCGCCTCCACCGCTGTAGCTCCTTTCTGTTGTGGCCGTCATGGGTCGGCTGGGTTCACGGCGTCTTCAGAGAACGAGGGGCGAAGGCCACTAATGACCCCCCTCCAGGGCCTGGTTTCAAAGCTGCAGCCGGCTAACGACGGAAGAGGCCGGCCGCCTCCATCCACACATCTGGTTTGAGTTAAATGGACACATGTGGACTTTGTTTTGGGAAGTGCGACTGATGCGCGTCCGAGCAGCAGTAATGAAAAGAGGTTTTCTGAGGCATTAGTCTTCAGTAGGAGACGAACTCTGACAGGAAGCGCATGATGTGACTAAAGCTTATCATTAACGATAACAACCTGAGTAAATCTGGGATGTGAGGATCAGCCCTGTTTAGTCTCCAGTATTTAAGTCTCATGCCATGACTCAAGGACAAGTGATGGATGATAGTTTGTTTTATTTGTTGCAGGGATCAAACTTTGATCTTTTTATAAATTATGACCATATTAATGTAACAACTAGACCACCATGAAGAAGCAATAACCAAGCATTTAAACATGTTTCTTTGTGTTATCATCATATGCATAAATGAAAAAGGTATGTATTCATCCCCGTTTCATAAGATACCCCTAAATAAAACCGAGTTTAGCCACTAACATTCCAATCATTTAATTAAAATATAGAGATAGAGTCAACTTTGTGTGTTTTAATCTTACTATAAATGCAGATATTTACTAAAGACATCTGAGGTTTGTTTAAGAACATTAATGAGCAAACAGCTTATAAGACTAAGGATGACAGCAGAAGGTCAGTGAAAGGTTCTGGAGAAGCTTAGAGCAGGTCAGGTTGTAAAATAATTTCCCAGTTAGAACCTTTACAGAGGAACTGACCAGGGCATCGATGTCCACTTAAACCAACAGGAGAGCATCAATCAGTCCCTTCAGGGTGATATGTTTTTTGTTATGGTCAAAGTTGCAGTTTTTTAGCTTTATTTTTGCAATAACATATCTTACAAAAAAGTATAAATTGCTGCACATGACCTTCTCTTTCTTTCTCTTTTTCCTCATCAAGTAAATTTCTCCTTACTTGAGAAGACCCTGCATCATCGTCCTGCTGCTGGACTCTGTTGTTTCCTCCCTGGTTCTTTGTTCTTCCTGTTGTGGTATTAAAGATTTATTTTAAATATGTGCAAAGGAACAATGAACACAACTTCTGTACAGAAATCAAAGAGGTTTGGGTTTATATATCACATTAACTGACTAGCAAACAGATAAGATTATTGTAAAAACACAAAATCTTACCAAGTAGTTTTGGTCTACTTTCTAGAAATTAGATCAAAACTAATTTATATGTAACGTTTCAGCAAGAGATAAGAACTTTGTTTTAAGTATTTATTCTTTGTTGGCAGATTATTTCACTTATAACAAGCCATTTTTCCCATGTTACGAGATATTCTGCCAATGGAACTACAACCTTTTCATAAATATTAAGGAATTGTGAGAACAAACTCCTATATCTTGCTGAAAAGTTACTTGTAAGTTAGTTTTGTCTAATTTCAAGTATACTAAGATATTTGCAAAGAAACTAGATCAAAATAACTTGGTAAGATTTTGTGTGTTTGCAGTGAACATTTGGATTCTTGGTAACGAGCTTAATAATGTGACCTTCCTTAAATAATGACCTATATGTCATTTTTAATCCACAAGTTATCTTGGTACAACAATTAGCACCTCTTTCTTTCCAAAAGATGTTTTAGGGGGGAAAATATGATCACTTTTGGCAAAAAGAGTCAGGCCAGGACTTTAGGCAGGTGACAGATTAGTCATCATTTAGCCAAAGTTATCTAAATGCAACAACATGACTCAACTTACTTGATTTGTTTAGAAGCAAACTCAGCAAAGATTTTTGTATTTTGGCTAATTGCTGAACATGACACACTAAAGGTCGGTTTCGCAGCAAGTTCCCCCTCTGTCATCAGACCGCAGGTGAATCACTGGCGTCAGCATGTTTACGCTCATGGTGCGTTTGAAGACGGCTCGGAAAATGACATGATCTCGTCTTAACAACCGATTAAAAAGTTGTACAGCTGTTAGTAAAGCACTCTGCAAAGCTGCCCTTTATGGAAGACTGGCAAAACCAAAACCTGAAAAACAAAACAAAACAAAAACAAAAAAACACAACAAAGAACAAAAACGTTTTTGTTGTAAATAACGTTCTCCCATTATTTATGATGCTTTTATTCAGAGGAAATATGGAAACTGGTTGGAGTTGGAGGGAAGATTGATGCAGCTAAATATAGGACAATTTCTTGCGTTTCTATTTACATTTAGTTTATTTTTTCTTTGATAATGTCTCCAGATAAATTCCCATCTATTTCATCATACAAAGTCTCTGTTGTTCCTGGCAGCAAAGTTACAGATTTCCTCTAGTCTATCAAACCTGACTGCAATCACATTTTAAGCTGTGAAAACTATCTTTGTCATTGTCTTTTTGAGACTTTGACATTAAATGAAACTTAAAGTTGCTGCACTAATATTTGCAACAATTACTTCCCATTTAGACTGTAAATTCTTGTTGTCACTTTATAAATTAACAGCATATTTGCTGAGGGTGTGCAGCTTTTTGAGGAAAGTTTGGACATGTCAAAATATTTGCAGAGCCATTCAAAAGCAAAATTAACTTGACGTGAACTGTAATTAAACCCATTCTGCAGCCTTTACTGACCTCTGCTGGGAAACATCGAGAACACACACAAAATTTGAACTTCAGTTTAGTTTCTCAGAATGTCAACATGATTTTGAAGGAAGGGAATGAGTCTGATTTCTGATAGATGAGGAGAAGCACATTATAAGCAATTCAAAGTGTTTTATCTTAATTAAAGGAAAACAAAACAACAAACTAGCAAAGATACTGAATTGTAGGGAAAAATTAAAGGTGTAAAAACACTTTATTATGTTCTAGATAATCAAACAAAGCTCTGAACAAATAAGTGATCTTGATTAAAACTTCAGTTTCTCTTTTATATTATTATGATCAAGCACAAGTAACATACTTTTAGTAACATTTTATTTTAAAACAGAACTTTTAAGACTGTCTCACCACTGGACAGTAGCTCATTGTGATTTGGACATTTAAAAGAAACTTCCAGTCGTAAAACATATATTTTAGAACTAGAACACAAGCACAAGCAGTCATTTTGACTGCAGCTTTTAAACCTAAATAAATTCACTTTGCAAGTTGACAGCAAAGGTGATGCTTAATTTAATTAACTACGTAATATTTTTAAAACCAAAAAGCACCAATAAAAGTATAATAAGTTCCTAAATCCAATTGTTCCAAGAAAGGGCAGGGGTGGCAACAAGTGGTTTGTTTGAACGTAATGCCAACTTGATTGTCTGATTAAATCTATGCAGCTTATTTTTTACACAAATGTGGACAAAATAAAAGTATCTTTCAACTTGGATGACAACAAAAGTTAACTTAATCAGGTGTTCCAATTTCAAAAAGTGCGTTCAAAGAAACCAACTACCTGTTCTCACACACAACATTTATTGGGAAATTTAGGTTTTGGAATCGAGAAGGCAGCGACTTTAAAGTCAAAAAATAATTTTACCAAAACTTCCCAAAGACACACCAGACATGTGACAAACAAGAAGACGTCCACCATGTCTCTCTGGTGTGTTCTTATGAAAATAATGGGAAAGTCTAAAAGTCACCACAGCAATCTAAACAATTCCAAATTTAAAAGTTAATTACAGATTTTGGTACTAAACTAACATAAGTATATTGCTGAAATATGAGAAAGAGATTTGTTTAAGTGTTTTCTGTGTGAATCTGTGAGAATCTGAACTTGACACAGCTGTTGCAGCTGCTGTCATTCTGCTGACACCTTCTGGGATAAAGTTATTTGATAAGTCCAAGGGAAGATTTGCTCTGATTTCAGTTTGACTTGGAACTTGGAACCGTTTGAAGTCCATGATATCAAAAGCAAAAAACAGAAAGAAATTTGTACAATTTATCTAATAAAAGCTATAGAAACACTTATCTAATGTATGCATAAATAAGCACATCCTGGCTTATGTTAATTGGTGTAAATGCACATTAATAATTATGTAAATTTATAAATTTAGGAAATTATTGATATATTAATAACTGTCTTGTATTGATTCGTTATTTCAATAAAGGTTTTGCGAAAAAACAGTTAGCCGACACACAGATGAAGACGGACTCCTGGCCAACACTGGTGTGTAACTCCAGCCGCTATTTATAACTAGCAGCAGCTGCTTTGGCTAATCACAAGTTAGCAAGGAACTGCAGAACCAATCGATGAACTTGTCTGGAAGAAACGTTAGATGTTATTAAACTGAGCTGAGACGCCATTACTGGGTGTTAGATCTCTGTTGGAAAACTAACAACTATTTGAGAGGATTTAAGAAGCAGCTGAAACATTTGGTGAGTCGTGCACAAAATGGCAGAAAGACTTCTGGAAAGTTTCCTGAGCTGCCATGTTTGTTCAGAGATTTTTAAAGATCCTGTGTCTCTGAGCTGCAACCACAGCTTCTGTTCAAGCTGCCTGGAGGAATTCTGGGAAAAATCTGGAAACAAGAACTGTCCCATCTGTAAAAGAAGATCATCAAAGGAGGATCCAATAGTAAACTTCACTCTGAAGGAACTGGCTGATTCTTTTGCTGGAAGGCAAAAAATAGGGTTACCAGAGACAGAAGAAGGAGAAAAGCAGCCGATGGTCTGCAATAAACACCAAGAAGACATTAAACTGTTCTGTAAAGACGAGCAGAGAGCTGTGTGTCCTGTCTGTGAGTTTTCTCTCCACCAGAGTCACACAGTGGTTCCTGTAGAAGAAGCAGTCAGTAATGTTCAGAAAGAACTCTTTTTTCCACTCGGATGTGGATCTTTAATTAGGCTTTTGATATTATGGTTAAGTTGAGACTATGTATTTTCCTAAACAATGTCTTAAATAAATAAATGATTTTAAGGCAAAATAGCTGTTGTTTTCTTACAAATATATTTGTATGTTTATTTTTGTAATGTTAAAGTATATTACATTGAGAGAGTAAAATTAATGACATGTTTAACTTTACATGAAACTTTACATGAAGCAGAATAAAAAATAGCCTCTCTTTTCATTGCAAGTTTAGAATAAGTGGCTCCATGTTGAGCTGTGGAATATGTTCCTACAGCACCACCTCCTGGAAATCAACTCAATTGCATATTTTTTTCATTTAACACGTGACTTACTGACTAAAGAAACTGAAAGTAATTTCAGGCGGGATTGAGCTCATCTGTGAGACGCTGAATATTAGATCTCTGCTGAAGATTCTGAAATATTTTTGACAAAATGGCAGAGAGAGCTCTTTTTGAAAGTTTCCTGAGCTGCCATATTTGTTCAGAGACTTTTAAAGATCCTGTGTCTCTGAGCTGCAACCACAGCTTCTGTTCAAGCTGCCTGGAGAAATTCTGGGAAAAATCTGGAAACAAGAACTGTCCCATCTGTAAACGATTGTCAAAGGAGGATCCATCCATCAACTTCTCCCTCAAAGAACTCGCTGATTCGTTTACTGAGAAGCTGAAAAGAGCTTCAGCTGAGATGGAAAAAGAGAAGAAGAAAGAGAAGAAGGTGTGTGAGAAACACTCCGAGGTTCCTTATTGGTTCTGTAAAGACGAGCAGAGAGCTGTGTGTCCTGTCTGTGAGTTTTCTCTCCACCAGAGTCACACAGTGGTTCCT
>CAEGAF010116677.1:0-24546 GCA_903067075.1 Micropoecilia bifurca
TTTGATAAGCCTATCAGAAAAGGAAGTGCTGGTCTCAGCGTCCTGGCGGCGATCAGTTTGTCACCTGCTGCCGAGATTGACTCAAAACCTTTCCGCGAATGAGCAGCCCTGCTGTAGAGTATGATGTGGAACTCTGGGTCATCAACTGCAAACCAGCTGCAATAATGAGCTTTAATAGCAGGTCACAGACTCGCCCTGCCCCTGCGGACAGGTGTTATCATTTCACTCTGGGTTACAGACAGGGGCTGCCCCGCTGTGGCTCAAGGATACAGTTGCTCAGAAACCATAAACCTCTCCTCCCACCGTCCAAGGGCAACCCCCAGAAGTAACCGATATCACAGGAGGACAGTCGGTGTTTACCTCCAGCCATGGAAACGGACCCACGGTGGCGTCTTTTCACATGGGATTCAGACGCAGTGAAACAGGATTCCAGGCCTATTGTTAACCTCCCCGGTCAATTTTCAAAGCTCCGTAATCTTTAAAGGATTTTGATCACAAAAGGAGAAACGGATGAAAGTCGTGAAGGCTGTCAGAATTAATCTTCTTCCTCTCCTGAGTCCACATGCGGGTTGTACTCTTTCGAACACACGTGTTTTATGTTGTGTGTTCAAAATCATTTTTCAGCTGGAATCGCTACTTATCTTCCCACCTAATACCTTCCGCTTTACGCCCACCTTGGTGAGTCGTGTCAAGCAGGAAGAAGACAGCAGGACGGTGAACCAGCTGGCCATAATCTGCTCATGTAATCTTCACATTCCAGTTGCCCTGGATGCTGATCCTTTAATGTTTGAAGGCAGCAACACATATGGCCCCAACAAATTTCAGGCAAAGCAGGATTTAAGGCTTAGGATGCATTAACACTTTAAAGTAAGGAAAATACATTATCTTTACTGCCTCAAGATTCATGGAGCTCTAAGCCCCCAAAGATGGCAACACTTGAAAATGCAATCAGTGGGTTACAGCTCTAGTGGCTCTTTAGTTGAAGATGCACAAAGAACCTGAGCTGCTCAGTCAAGTCATGCTATGCATTTAGTTTTGAAACTGGGGTTTTCCACCCCCCCCCCAAGGGTTATGGTTATATTTTAATGATTTCTTCATCCTTCAGGTCTGACAGTAATCAAGCTGACCAGCCTGTGAAACTAAAACAAAAATATACTTAACCTCAATTTATTCACAATGTAACAAGGAAGGTAATTCAATTTCTACACAGTAAAAATGCCAGTGTTGAGGTCCATAAGTGTCTATATGTGTCCAGCAGGTGTTAAAGTAACACTTTTAAAAGTGTTAAAAGATTGACACCCATTTTTTTGTTAAATTAACATTGGTCTATAATACTGAAATGGGTTTAAGAAAAGTTAAACTTTCCATTTCTGTGTATTGTTTTGAATATTTTCCACTGGATTTGATTGATATTGACACCTTGTGGGTCAATTATTTACTTTTTTAACACCATATTATGTTTTGTGATCAACACTACACTGGTGTTACTTTTAATATATTTAACACCAGCACTGTTGTAAATGTTAATGTGACTCTGCATTGTTGAATTTAACACCAGCTAACTTGGACACATATAAACACTTTTGGGTGTTAATTCAACACTGGCAGTTTTACTGTGTATACATGGTTAGACCTGCCGGAGCTACTGTGTCCCATTATATATAAAGTCTTTTTTCTCTTTTTTTTTTTTTGCTTTGTTTTGTTGTTTTTGGTAAAAACTGAAACTTGATCATTTCCTGAGACAAAAATGACCAGATCTAGGAATGAATACTTTCTTAATTCCACCACTACTTAAATCTTGCTGAAATGATGTGGCATTCCCATAGTCTATTTAATAACTGATAATATTCAGAAATTCAGGCATATTTGTTTTCCTGTATGTACCACTTGTCTTAACATAAAGATTGGACACAAAAAACATAATGAAAGGTTGAATTGAAGCGTCACATTCAGACGACAGGTGCTTAACCAATGACAAAAGCATACAAAAACGCTCTAACCAATCATAATGAAGTAGATATCAAAAGAGGCGGGACTTAACGGTGCCTCTAGCCGTACCTGATTATCGCATAAAAAAAGCCTAGAGGAAACTAAAGTTCACAGCCAATGAAACCCACAGAATGAATGGGACCGCTTATTCCAACTTTGACAACCAGGAACATGTTTTGAAACTAGGAGAGACGTTTGAGAAACACCCTAAAAGTGCCTACCACACGGTCCGATGTAAGTGGCGTTTGCGCTCAGTAGGTGACGTTTACTTTGGCTAGCAACCAGCACGCTAGTTAGCCTGTAAGCTACACATCCGGAGTTTGTTCTTGGCTTGTACTGTTGCTAGAACAGCTTTCTTGGAGACTTATTGCAGTCGAACGGCTTCCTCTGTCTTCTTGAAAAATGATAACCGTTTCAGACTTGTGTGTCATTTAGCTTTTAAAAACTACTACAGTTTCTCTCTGTCGAAGTGGAAGCTAATGTTAGCGCTGCCTCGGACTGTCCTCTACCACCCCCTTGTGGTCGAGGCTTTCAGCTACACCATATTTGGTCGCTCTCATTTTAAGCACATTTTAAAATAAGCGTCTCTATATAAATGTTTTCCTGTTTTGTGAAACTAAATATTCTAATTTCCCTCCACAGATGATTTCAAACCAGCTTCTATTGATACAACATGCGAAGGAGAGCTTGAAGTGGGCAAAGGAGAGCAAGTCACTATTACTTTACCGAATTTAGAGGTTAGAAACTACAAAAATGAGTTCGACTTGGTCAAGGTTTCAGTTCAAAATCGTAAAAAAAATGTTTCATTAAGTAGATTAACTATTTTCAGTGGATTTCAGTTTACTGTGAGATTTTTTCTGATGTGTTCTTAAAGATGAATAGCAAGGACCTTAATACCAGCTGAAAACAATTTATCTGTTTTTTTTATTATTATTTATTTCCCTGTTCCCGGTGATTTAAGGGTTCAAGTGCTCCAGTCACAGTGTTCAAGGGATCCAAGAGGCCGTACATGAAGGAGTGCATCCTCATCGTGAACCATGACACAGGAGAGTATAGGCTCGAAAAACTCAACAGCAACATAGCCGTCAAGAAAACGAGGTGAGCTAAAATAGCTGGGTTTATGTTTAACAACCAGAGCCTTTCTGCTGGGAAGAGTCTTTTTAGAATTGTGGTATTTATGGTCAAAAATATGTAACAAAAAAAAAGAAAAAGGGAACAATTTTTGTCTGTCTTCACATGGCTTTCCAGAGCTGAAGGCAGCAGTAAAATTCACTCTCGGCTGGAGCAGCAAACGAGCCGTCTGAGCCAGCAGGTGAAGGGAAACGGCAACAGTAAGACCTCCAGCTGCTCCAAGAGCTCCCCTCCCAAGGAGAAAACGTCCTCAGCGTCTCCCATGGATGACATTGAAAGAGGTGGCCCAACTACTTCAACCAAAAGAAGAGGAGAATGTTGCCAAGTCTCCTGGATTTTCTCTCCCTCTTTAACTTGCGCTGTGTTTCTGCAGAGCTGATGGCGGAGGCGCGCGTCATGGATCAGATGAGCAGCAGCGACGGCTCTTCAGACTCCAACAGCTCGTCGTCCTCGAGCAGCGAGGACAGCTCCAGCAGCAGCGACTCGGAGGACGAGCGGAACCCTGCGCCGCCGCCGCCGCCGCCTCCCCCCACCAACCAGAGCCTGCCTGTGATGAGCACCGGCACCAATCACATGACAAGTCTTCACCAAGAGAGCGGAGGAGGCCTGATTATGAGCACGCTCAGTAAGTCGCACAGACCACTTCTGAAACGGGTCTCCTCTGTGTTTCTGTTGTTGTTATCAATCGGTGTGGTGCAGTTTTCAGTTGTGCAATGATTTTATTGTATTTATAATCTTTTAGAATCCCACTGGGTGGCTCCATTTATCTGTTTGCTATTTGATATAAATTTTAATAAAGGATTGTCATTGTTTCAAGATAAATCTGGAGCTTATAAAACATTTTTTCACACTGGAAGTAAGGATCTGGTCCATGCAAATGTATTCAGCAACACCTTTGTACAATTCCCACTTTTCTGTGATCAACTACAGCAATTAATTTAATAATTAATTTTAGTTATCGATTTATTTTGACAATTAATTGGATAAAATTGGCACATTCTGCAATTTGTTTAACCACTTAGCCATTTTTTACATTATTAAAATGATATTAAATAGGGAAATAGTTCAACTCATTTTCTGAAAGAATAAGACAATAAGAATTTTAATGCTTAGGATGCAATAACATGAACTCTTGATCGTTTGTATGAAAGGATGCATGTAGCTAATAAAATACTTAAAACATGTGAAAAGCTCAGAGCTTCCTGCTTGACTTGACATCAGTACAGTGTAGGGCAACTTGTTTTTGATTGACCGATCAAAAGTTGGATAGCAAAGTTAGTTGGAAGATTCTAAGTAGAAAAGACAGACAAAGTTGTTTGGGTTTTTTTAATCAGAAGTTCAAAATGTATATTTTTATCTATACAGTTTTGGCTTTATTTCTGCTCTGTTCTTTCTCCAAATGGCCATTTTTGAGTCAACATCCTTGATCTACTCAGGATGTTAACAGAGCTTAAAACTTCCAGCTGCCGCTTTTTGTTTGGTCAGGTGAGCAGCTGCAGCGAACGGCTGTCTGGTCATTCAGCCAGAAGAAAAGCAACAATGTGAATGGGTCCATTTAAATTATTATTTATTTTTTTCTTTTAATGGAACCGAGTTATCTTTGAATAATTTTCTAGTTTCAGTTGTATAAAGATGTGCATTTTATTTTGGCAGTGAACCAGGGTGGGGGTGATGTGAGAATGACTAAGTGACATTTTACCATCTAAGAACAAACTGCACCAAAGAGCTTCCAGGAAGCCTGTGGTTAAATGTTAGCAGTGCTTCAATATGCAGGACACAGAGCTACTTTTTAACCTGTGGACGTCGATGATGAAACATCAAAATTGCACAACGTGCGCAGAGTAATATTTCAAGTTTGGAGTTGATTGCTCCAGATTTACTGCTGTGGAGTGAAGATTACGAGCTTGTTGACAAATTGTTGTGCAAAGTACAATTTGTCAACAAACAAATTGCACTTTGCTTGTTGACAACATTACAATTTACAATTCAGGTAAGAAAATGTAGCTGGGTTATAAACTCCCACTGACAGATTCTGTCAAGCAGCTCAGCAGTGCATTCTGGGCCTGGTAGTTCTTTCAGGACAATAAACCTGCGTGTTTCTGTTGTCTCTCTCCAGAGAACGACCTGCAGCTGAGTGAATCGGGCAGTGAGAGCGACTGAAGCTGAAGTCCAACCGTCTGTCTGGTCCTCCTGTGAACTGCGACGGCGTTATTTACATATCCACCGTTCTGTTAGACACGCTGCTTCTCCAACAAACATAACATTTCATCTCTAGCTCTGCTCATGAGAAAGTTCGTATGACGCCTCTTTTCACCGTGACTCGGTGCCGGAAGTCAATTTTTATTTTTTTGTGTATATTTCACTCGATGCCTTAACCCCCAGGGTTAAACTGATCAAGGAAACAGAAGGGGCATAATTTGAGAAGCCATTGTGAAACAAAGGCCGATGTGGTGTCATCTTAAAACCACAGGCTAGACTTCTGCATTTCAGCCCCACAATATGACCTGCCACTGTTGTGCCTTATGCTTTACACCATCTAGTTGTTTTGCACGACTACATCTGTTGACTTTAAGAAAGAAAAGGGATTTTTATTTTTTTATCTTCAGACGTCGTACTTTGCTACTGCCTCAAAGTGCTGCGGCTGAGAGTCTTTGGATCTAGTTAATTGTTACTTCATTATCACTCTGTGGACTTAAGTGACTTTGTCGCTTTAAACCTGCAATACTTGAATCTAGTTATTTATCTTAATTATTTTTTTTCTTTTTGACCAGAAATGAGTTGATTTTGTTTAGTTTCTTGCCCAAGAAATTGGAAGTGTAAGTTACAATCTGTCCTGTGGAGACAGAGGTTTATTCTTCACCTGAATGAGTCTTAAAGAGCTTATTGTGTTTTATTTCCTTTGGAAGTCCTTCAGGACGTCCTGCCTTTTCTCTTTTTTTAATCCTTTGTCACAGCTGGGTTGTCACGACAAACAGGAATCAGAGACAAGTCTTTGGCATCGAAACCACCTGAACGCAGTGAGAGCTTAAAGCAGATATCTTTTGAAATGGAAAAGTGAAATGTTTATGTAGCATAAAGATCTTTATCGATATTAAAGATTTTAATTGTTTCTCAAGTGTATTATTTTCTATTTGTGCTCATAATAACTGTCGAGACATCACTTATTGTTATCTGCGTGAGGGTTGTAGGTATGAATGAAAGGTTTTACCTCACAAATTTGCTGCTTTTTGACATCAACGGTTGGGATAAAATGAGATGCAGCTAAGTTTGATTTTCAAGGGGTTTTTTCTAAAGGAAAATAATGCTTATTTTGCTCATTTGTTATTTTAGTTTTTGACTTGTTGAATGAATGCAAACCCAATTCTGGCAACAGGAAACACTTTAAAATGTATATATAGGCCGTGGTACTCAAACAATTTGGAATCTTAAAGCAATTTAAGGAAATGATCTTCAAGAACTGCTTTTAAAAATCTGCATTTAGTCTAAGATCTGTTCTCACTTGACATGATTTAGATTTTGAAAGAGAGCTGATCTATGTTGGTCCACAAAGTCACAGAGAAATGGAAAAATACTCCAGAAAACAGGAAGCTGGTTTCAGTGCTTGCATCATTTATGGAATCTATAGATAACACGGCTTACCGTTTACTCTTGTTTTTAACTTTTCTAAAACTTAAAACTGCAGGGAAAAAGAAACTTTGAGCATTTGAGTCTGGAAAAATTAAATAAATCCTCAGCATCTGGGTATTTTATTTGTCTTTGTGTGGCATAAATCCTAACAGCACTTGCATCATCTCCACCTGCTGCTGCAACCATCGCAAGAAAAAACAGGCGTAAACACAGAGGGAAAAATGTTTTCATCACAATAAGCACAGGTGAACATTTCTGGTTTAAACTTTAGTGCAAATACAGTTTTTAATTTTGACTTTTCTGCAGTGATCGTATTTTAACACATCTGCCTTGCTAATACACTAAGTTTAGAAAAAATATTTTAGCTGAATGTCAGCAGCTGCAGTCAAAGCCTCACAATCTGAGGAGGTTTTCAACCCATATTTACAATATAACCAGCACCCATTACATTAAAGCCTATAGAAAAAATGTTTTTCACATATAACGTGGAATAACTGCTGTGACAGGAATGTTGGAACCGCCAGCCGTGTAGCACACACTCATGAGTGGCGTGCAAGTGGAGGCACTAGTGTTTTAAATGTTATTGCATGATGAGGTGCGGCTCCAGGAGTAAAACTCTGACAGCTGCTGATCTGTGTCACACCTTTTGATTCGATCTAGGGACGTGGAATGTTCTGGAACATTTGTTATGAAATCTTCTACATGTTTGAACCTGTGGAGGTTTCAAGTTGCACACTGTGATCCTATATCTCAGTAGCATCATGTAAGCTTAACTGTTTTATAGAAGGAGGCCAGCATGGTGTTAAAAAGAAGTATTTTCTTTTCGAGGATATCACAGAAAACTCTTCTGTGGCATTCAATAAAAAGATTTGACTGTGCAAAGATTAAATTTGCAATAAATTTATGCACATTTTGAACTAATCCTAACAGCTCGTATTTGTATATTTTGAGGAATCAGATAAATATCTACAAAACTACGCTTCAGTATTATTTATTCAATAACTGTATCAAAGTTCAAGTTTAACTTTCTCAACTATCCGCCATTCTGCTGTTATATCATAATAATCTTATTACACACAAAAAAAGTGAACATGAGCCACATGAAACAATGCGCTCGCATGTGTTTGTGGTTCTGGCAACATTAAGATATTTTAAATGACATCCATTTGAGCATAACACCAACACTTAACCTAATCTAATCCCAATACTGCTATATCCTTAACCTTAAGTTTAATCACACCACAGCTCCATTCCTAACCTTTAAAATGGGGGTCGAGTAGGAGAAAGAGGGGTAACTGAGGGAGGGAGACCAAATACTCTAAGGGAGCTGAACCAAGGCTCAGAAGGAACAACAAACCAAGGAGGAAATGCACAAAGAAACTGAACAACAAACTGGTCCAGTAAAACCTAGAGAACGTATACAAACAAAACACAAACACTTGTAGCGTCGTCTCCTAGCTACTGCCTTGTTTGGTTTGTGAGCAGGGAAACCGGTGTGGAGTAGCTACAGTTCACACTGTGTCCATGCAGGTTTGCAGGTTTCAACACGAGAGGCCAAAAACAAATATCTGAGGCAGCAGCAGTGATGAAATCCACCTCATAACAGAGTAAATGCTTTCTAACGTATCCTGCAGGTTGCAATGGACAAATGACCTTTCTAGGAAACTGATGGACTCGTTATAATGCAGTATCTCTACAGTGTTTGGTAATATGGAAGCCCTTTGCTGTGCTTCACCACACAAACTACCCTGAACATCGTATGTGGCTGTAGCTGGTGTGCTGATAAATTTCCTAACCATTTTTCTTGCAAGAACAAAAGAGAAATGTAATGACAAGGGGGAAAGGACAAATAACCAATTCAAAAGTTACATTAAAATTTGAACAACACCTCATTGTCAAGTATCGAAATAATGTAGCTAGTTTGTAATAATTTAGAAAATGTACACCAATGTTGTAACAGCGCCTTTTAGAGGGCAAAATGTAGCGACTGTGACTTAATCCCGTCCTTAATAATTTTGGTTGTTTCTGAGTTCAATATGATTTGCCCAACCTTTGCATTGTGTGAATACATTTTCCAAAGTAATTTGCACCAAGAGAATATAGGATTCAACAGCTGGAAGAAAACAAAAACAAACCAAACGCTTATTCTTTGTGAACCTGTTACATCTCTAAACCATTTGCTGTGTCAGGTGCTGCATACTTCGTGTTTACCGCAACTGTGTTACAAATACCTCTGAGCTGCGGTGGGTAAACTAGCAGAGACAAAACCAAAGTCCACAGTTACGACTCTGGGCGCACAAACAAGGAGACATTATTTACAACACACACACACACACACACACACACACAGAAAGAAACACACACACGGCGGTCTGAAAACACTGCAGTGGAGGTTTTGCTCCTGGCCACCGCGGATAACCTGGCGCTGAAAAATGTTGAGGAAACCTCTGGTGAACATCTGTGCGCAGCTGAGCCGCCGCCGCCGCCGCGGACATGCCGGGATGCGTGGAGGCGCCGCGGGGCTGAGTCCGGGCGTCCAGCGCCGGCAGACATCCACCACCAGCAGCGACACCGTGACGGGCGTCAGCAAGCTGAGGACCATGGATGACTTAGGCGGTCCGAGCTTCGCCACTACGCTGTACTGGCTTTTTGTGAAGGGATATTTTCAGACGACGCAGCAAATGCAGGCGAGTTGGAAATGCGACGCTGAAGTTGGTCTCCGATTCGACACTTGAATAACGTGCGCTTAATAAGTCTAGAAAGCTACTAAAACTAAATGTAGAGGAGTTTTGAAACATTTTCTGGCTTTTATTCTACCTGCAAAAAAATTTAATATAGTTGTTTTTTTAGGACTTTTTTGCTTTTGATGAAGTTTGATCCCAGATAGCACACAATGTTAAATCAACGTTGAAAAATAGTTAGAATCGTTGATTTTCGGTTGAAGTCGACAAATGACGGTGGATCAACCGTCAAACAACCATCCAATCAAACAGTTGAAACTGTGTCATTGAATCAACGTTGTTTTGCCGTTGAAATCTGATGACTGAAATGCGTTTGTGTGATCAACGTCTGATCGATGTTGAATCAATGTCAGCTGTTTTGCTGCACACCTTCCCCTCCTGTCCTCCTCATCAGACCTCTGGGTCAGAGCTTTTTATTACTGAGCTTATCACGTTATGTAGGCCTGTCAGACCTAAAAATGTGTCCTTAGCTTTCATTCAATATAAACCCAAATCTGCATGTAGATCCACATTCAGATGAAGGTTGAATCAATGTTGATTCCTAACGGATTCAATGTCAAATCAACAGAAATATGCATGTAAATTGACATACAAATGATGGTTGAATCAACGTTGATTCCTGACTAATTCAATGTAGAATCAACACAAATATGTATGCAGATCCACAGTCAAGGTTGAATCAATGTTGATTCATTGTAGATCAACAGAAATATGTGTGCAGAACCACATTCAAATGAAGGTTGAATCAATGATGATTCAACCTTCATATGTATGTAAATTGACATACAAATGATTGACATACAAATGATGGTTGAATCAACATTGATATAATGTCAGTTATGGTTGAAACCCTAACATTGATTCAACATACAAGTCACCGACCACTTTCAATATTGTTTCAATGTCAGCGTTCAACGTTGATTCAATGTTGTTTCAATCATTCTCTGCTATCTGGGATATGTCAACGACAAACCGGTTTATTCTAATTAGATCATTTTAAGACAATTAGTGATTAAAAAAACTTTATAATAGTCTTGAAAACTCAGGCTTTCCCTGGACAATGCAAATTTCCGGCATTTCTGAAGTCATCATCCCTGCTGATTCCGATATTAGTCCCCCAAGGACAAATACAAATTACATGGGAGGATTATCCCGATTAAATGCACTTCAAAATAGGGATCTGAATTGTATTCAATTTTTAAAAAGTGTTAGAACAAAAAGAAATTGTATATATATATATATATATATATATATATATATATATATATGTGTATATATATATATATGATCAACTGACTGACTGATTGGTACTAATTTTAAAACTGTTTTTGTTTGTTTCTTCATCATCATAAATGGGGTCAAGGTTTTCTACTACAATAGACAAGTGAAGCGTGAATTTTGGAAACCGATCATGGGAACTGAAGGCTCCTTTGTATTTCATTGGAACTGCTCTGTCAGTCAGGCAGACTGGTGGCTCCACTGGTGGCAAATGTGTCAGCCATCAGTTGGAAAACACCTTTCCAACTGATGGCATCACTGCTTGCTCTTCGTGTCTTTATATGGCAGATTTTACTTCCTTGTAACATAATATTTCCCTTTTGAGAAAAGTGAGTCACATATAGTAACACAAAGAATACTGAAAGAAGGAACAGAAATGAATCAGTGGCTTTCTGCAACTTGAGCAGTGAACATTTTCTGAATCTAAAATGTGTTTCTGACTCACCCACTCTGCCAACATCTACAGTCCTTTCCTAATTTAAGAAACAAGGAGGGTCTTGACGGAAAAAACACTTTTTTTTTTTATCCCAAGTTGGTTTGCTTGCGCTAACATATTTCATGAGTTATTTTCCAGAACCCTGCCACTTTTCTTACTTTTTAAGATGTTTTTATTAAAACTCCTGCTCAACATTCAAAACCTAATGAATAATCTTTTAACTCCTTTGATTTGCTCCCCAGATCGAGCACAAGAGGATCTACGGGAGGTTATGGAAGTCTAAATACGGCCCTCTGATTGTGGTGAACGTGGCCAGCGCTGACCTCATAGAGCAGGTTCTGAGGCAGGAGGGCCGACACCCCATCCGGACCGACATGCCCCACTGGAGGAGATACAGGGAGCTCAGGAACAAGGCCCACGGACCCCTGACAGAGTGAGTCCAGCCGCCCCCGACCCTCAGCCCAACAAACCCATCAACACCTCCACACAGAAATGCAGTGCCTGTAAAAAGCTTTCATCGTTTTATATCTTTTACAAATCAGTCATGATTAAATATGCTTTCATGGAATAAATCATTTTTCACTTTGACTTTAAAAGGGTTTTTTTTTGTAAAAGCTGTAGTTTTGCTGATCAAGATTGCAATAAAAGAGTGAAACATTCAAGAATGTAAAAACATTTTAAAGGTGCTGCACAATTAACTTGATTGTAGCAGCAGATGTGTGAAATCACCTTTTTACAAAACAAATCAAAATATGTTGGGGGTTTTTTGTAAACAACAAAGCAGACAAATCAAAATAAGAGTTAATACCATATTGGTCAGATTAGGAATGCGCTGACAAAAGACAATTACTCCAATTTTTAAAATTATGGCTTTAAAAAAACAAAACTCAATCCAACTTTTTTCTGTCTTTGCTCATACTGTGAACATATATTGTCTTCTAAAATAGCAAGATTATGCCAAACTTTGCAAAAATGTCTTACCCGAAATTGATTCTATTCAAAAATGCGAACAAAAAAACTGACAAAAAGCTGACAAATGAGTCAGCCAGGGCCACATGTGTCAATCTTTGACAAGTAGAGAACCACATTCCTGTGGCTTCTCCTCTCTAAGGCAGTAATTAAAACGCTTTAAACAGACGGTGACTGTATCAAATAAAACTGGACAGGAAGTCAGGTCTATACAGAGAGAAGGACAGTAAAGGTGGTAATTATTCCCCAAAGCTGCAGCAGAGCTGTGCATCATGTTCTCACCAATTAACCATCTATCATGTGTCATCTGCTCCACATGCCAAGCAGACGTGCTTGCTTTTGCAAAAGATAAAAGAAAATGTCTGGGAATTAAACTGAGATGAAATTTGACAAACATAGGAGAATGTGGGGTGCTGAGGGACTGATTCTTCTCCAAAGGCCATGGAAGGATTCTTCCGATCCAAAATGTGTTTGGAAATCAGTACAGAAATCGACATTCTCACCCAGACTTTTATCCTACAGAAAACCTGCAGGTTTAGCCACAGAGGAGTTGGACCGGGACCTGCTGGTTCTGCCAGCACTGGCAATAATCAGTGCCAGAAAAAAAAATTCCCAAAATGCAAAAACCCAAAGCCATGTTTTATTAGTACAATGGAAAATTGTGGTGAACCAGTCATTCCGGTAACCACCTACCTTTTACGACATACTTAGAGAAAAAAAAAAGCCAATTAACTGAGCGCCTTACTGCACCAAAAATAACAGATGTGGCGCTCCAAGGTGAGAAAAGTGTTAAACAGACATTTGATAACAATTTAAAATTTCCAACTGGCAGCGTCAAAGTTTTACGCCTCGAATGCTGATAAAACTGAGGAATATTATATGAACCCAAACACAAGTTCTTTGAATAAACTCA
The DNA here is from genome assembly GCA_903067075.1 of Micropoecilia bifurca. Taxonomy (NCBI): domain Eukaryota; kingdom Metazoa; phylum Chordata; class Actinopteri; order Cyprinodontiformes; family Poeciliidae; genus Micropoecilia; species Micropoecilia bifurca. The sequence goes on from CAEGAF010116677.1 coordinate 13,085, forward strand.
AAAATGAATGAGGTAGGAGCCCAGTGCCACAAATCCACCCAACTCACACACTCTGTCACCACACAGCAGAGCTCATGCCGGTGTTCTCTGCAGATTGCATGGACTTTAGGACGGCATAAAAAATAAATAAATAAAAAAAACATTCAGTGACGTGAGGACTGAATGTTCCCTTCAAGTTTGGTGCACAAACACAAACCGTGTGACAAAATCAAACAAATCTCTATCCCAGCCATAAATGCAATCAGAAAATCAGTAATACTATCAAATGGTGAGGACATTTGTGAGGCTATTTGAAGCAATAAGAAAAGAAATGAATCTTCGGTTTCTTGAAAAGTTGGTCTCAAATTCCTCATCTGTTAACCGCGTCACCAAAAATCAAAACTTTGTTTTTCGACGCTGTTTGGAAGAAGCTCTTTTGATCTTGATTTTATGATGAAGAATATTTGTATTATCGGTAACAAAGGCCTGAAGTTCACACTGTTAGTCTTATTTAGTGACTTTAAAGTCTCTGACATATAAACCACGGGATGAAATAGACACGCGATTTGGACCTTGTTGTGAAAGAAATCTTAGTAACTGGACCGATTGGGATTTTAATTGATTATCCCTCGTCTAGAGAGGTTGTGCAGAGAAATCCTTGTTAAATCTGTTAGGAAAATGCTGAGTGGCTCCTTGTTAGCTTAGGAATTGACCTCAGTAAACTCAAACTGGAGAGAGGGATATAAAAGGTGACAGAAAGAGCCGTGTGTTCCTGTACACAGCTGATGCGAAACCCAGTTTCATTGTCTCGATGCAGCTTGATGTCTCCCAGCTTCAACATGTTTGATTTGGGTTGGTGACTGATGGACCTCTGCCAAACAGGACAACAAACTATTCAGCATTAAGGGTCTGAGGAAGTACGGAAAAAGCATAAAAAACCAAACACAAATATGGCAAAATATTCTCTCTGCCATTGCCTAAAAGCCACATCCGTTCCTTCTTTTTGACCTTGTCTTTGTTTCCTCTGTCCTTCCATGTGTCCCCTACATTTCTTCTTTCCAAACTAGTGTCCTTCTTCCTTTCTCGCTTCCTAATAGCCCTCTGCCCTTGTTTCCTGCCTCCTGTCCTTCCTCATATCCTCCCTTTCTTTCTTTTGGCCCCACTTGATTCCTTACAGTATCTTGCTTTGGCAGATTACATATTCAAAGTCTGCCTGCTTCTGTATTTCATATTTAAAGGTGAACACAAAGTAGTGGAAACCCTGAAAAGTTGTGTTTGTTGCACACTTACGAGCGCACTGTTGGGAAATAACGAGCCGCTTTTCAGTCTTACAACAAAGTGTTTTTGCTCCAGAAGTGAACTGTTCTTGTAACTGTTCTACTGTACTGAAGGATATCTATCATTTTTTGATTTGTAAAATCTTTACGACAGGGTTTGAAATCTCCGATTGAAGAGATCAGCCTTTTCCTGGTCGCTTGTGTTATCTGGCTTCCTTGATGTGCACCACGGCCGATTCCCATATTTATTTTCTGTTGCCAGGATTGAGTCTGGGCAAGCAGCTCATTCTTGTCCTGGAGACTCATATAGGCAACTCAGTTTGTTTTTTTTTCTTAAATCTGGCAAATGTACCATTTTCAGTCTGGTATTTCCTATAAGGCTGGCGTGACGACTCTGCAGAGTCTCTTATCCTTCAAGCAACAGATTCCACCGCGGGAGTTAAGCCAGCTTTCTGTCTCAGAATACTATTAAGAAATCAGATACCCGAGGAGCTTTCCTGTCTAAGTGTCAACAAAGGAAACATCATTTTATGACTGCTTTACATGTTCTGTACCTACTCCTAATTCCATATAATGCCATCAAAATGACTCTCATTGTGTGAAACGACTAGAGTTTAAAATTAATCGCATCTTCTGTAAAGATATTCCATTACAGACTATTGTTTAGATATAAAAAATAAACCAACATGTTGTCATAAGTTGTATTCCAGTCTTTTAGGATTATTTTTATCGCTCTCTGAAAGACGATCTTTGATTTTGCAGGATGGGAGCCAAGTGGCAGCGGATCCGCAGCATCCTGAACCCGCGGATGCTGAAGCCGAAACACGTGTCGTCCTACTCCAACACCATCAACCCGGTGGTGACGGACTTCATCAGTCGAGTGGCCTGGCTGAGGCAAACCAAAGGACAGGGCGTCATGGTTAACGACCTGACTGAAGAACTGTACAAATTTGCATTCGAAGGTGAGCTGAGAGTGAACAGACTGACTTAATTTACATAGTCTTGGAAACATCTCTTTAGATGCTAATAGTGTAAATTTTTTTGTTTCTTCCTGTTGCACTCTTTCTTAAAATTAGGGTTACACAGATATAAAAATTCTGGCTTAAATCAATATCCGATATTAACCGATATTTACGGATACTCTATATATGTCACATCCCTTTTGACACCTTGAAAAAACTGCTGACTTCACCACTGCTTCGGTGAAACTTCCCACAATCCTGTGCTGCATCACCATGACCAAACAAATACCACATGACCAGCCTCCTCCGCTCCCCCTGAAGAAACAAGATGGAAATAAACATCAGTTGTTAATATTGCTCCACTTTTATTTATCACACCGATACCGATATGTGAAAAAAAAATATGGCTAATATCGGCCGATACGATATATCCTGCATCCAGAGGTCACTCTAGGCCTTTTGTTGTCCTCATTGTCACTGACGATGTAAGAAAGACTATGTCTTATTCTATTATTACCCCTCAATTTTTAGGCTATTCAGTTACATTTAATTAATATTCAACAAGTTGAACAAAGAATCCAGAACCCATCACACATCAAGCAGATGAACACGTCTAGCTTTTTCTCCACAATGACAAAACCCACTGACTGTGGATCTAACACCAACAGATAAACAATTCAATTAAATTACTCCACTTTACTCCATAATACTTTAATTAAGATTTTACTGCTTTCATTTTTTGAGTAATTGGTGTATCTTTTCCTGTTTTTAGCTTCTGTTTAACATCTTCCAGCTCCATTCTGTCGCTTGTTGTAATGGCAGGGTGAGTCAGGTGCAAATCGCCTGGGGTGTGTGATCAGAGCAGGGTGCGCTTGTTACAGTCTAATTAACTTCTACGCCTTCCTTTCTCTCACTCCTCCAGAAGGTAAACTGCTTACTCATCCTTTCAGAGTGTAAATAGATGAACACAACATGGCGTTCTCTTCAGTTTTCTGTTCTGTATGTGCTGCAGCCGTGCAAATGCATCCATTGAGCCAAAGTTTTGAATGTGTTTTTGGAATCCAAGCATCCTGTCCATGACTCTTCCACATGTTGTCATCTTCCGGTCAGCAAGATGCGTTCAGTTCAGTGCCCGTGTGGATTTTTGTTATTATGTATTCTGTGGGCGAAGTTGAAAATGACGGACAGGCTTCAGTTTTTTCCATCAATTAAAATCAGACTAAAAAACAAAAAACGGTAAAACACAGAAAAGCATCCCTGCTTAAATCCCCCTCCTCCCCAAAATACTTATTTATGAGTTAAAATCCTTTACAGAATTTACTAAATTAACCTAACACCATACTACAACCGTCCTCAGCTTTTTGACATATTTCATGTAAATTACCAGAGGAGTGAAGGTAGATCCTGTCATACTGGCTTTTCCCTGTTCCTTCTCCTGCACAGCTCTACTCAGGTGTGGAGCCGACCATCACCTGTGTGTGTAGCAACAGCTTGATGCCTGTCATTCACGACGTTTGATCTTTGACCCGGTTTCTGACTCCTCTGGCCTTCAGAACTGATTAGATCCCGGGAATAACCTCGTGTGTTGGATTGCTAGAATGCAACTGACTCATATTTCAGAGTAATTCAGGCTGAGATTTGCTCAGCATTTCAACATAATCTCCCTTTTTAATGTGGATACCAAAAAACAGTCAAAAACTGACACAGCTGGGTTTATTTTTACATAAACGTGTGTTTTTATATTACAGACTATGGTTTTTGCAAATTCTTGGTCATATTTTTGAGGCCTATAGAGGATTAACACTGTGCCCTGAACTTTCATTGTTTACTTTGTGTAATCAAGGTTTGTCAGCCCTTCAGATTCTGGGATATTTTGAAGCGAGTGCTTGGTCTGGATTTTGCAGTTCACAAAATGCTTCCAAAGCTTTTGACATTCCAGAATTAAAAATTATTATAATAGTCTTGTTTAGCTGCTAAAACAGACTTTTGGTGCAATTGTTGAACTCAGCTTTCATGAACAGTAAATTCACCCAAAGCCAACAACGACCAGCTGCTCCTCACAGTGGAGTCAGAAGAGAGAAGTCAAGAGACAATGACAGTTTTATCCTGAGAAAAAATTTGAGTTGCTAAAAATGTTTTCTTTTTCCCATAAAAACAATAACTAATGCACTCATTTCCAGTTGCCTCTGTTCACACTCACTGCACAAGACTCCACTGCTGAAGAAGAAGCTTGATGAAAGCTGGTGCTGAACATTTCAACAAGCGAATGAAACACGGAGACAGTATTGCCTGACTAGATACTTCACACAATCCTCTTTGGATCCCATTGCCCACTAATGTTTGGGTGATAAATACCACTGTAGTGAGCTGCTTCTAGAACGACCCGTTCAATTATCTGACTTGAACTGAACTCTGAATCTGTTCAAAGAACTGAAAACCAGCAAGGCAACGAAGAGACCATGGAGGCCTTTCTGGATCCATGTGATGAGTTTCCCACCTTGAGGTTTTCATAATCAGTAACTGTAGACATTAAGTTTGGATTTTATGTCAATCTCTCTATTAGGAATTCATCTACTTAGAAATATGTTTGCATGTTCTGAACTTTCTTTCCTCCCTTTTAACTTGAAATCTGGATTTTCAGATTATTTCTTTACTCAAACCTTAGAACTTGTAAATATCTAAGACAAAAGATCAAGACTAAAGAAATCGCACCATCATCCTACTGGTTGTGTTCTAATTAATGTTTCTTTTTAATTATTCTTGTTATTATTTTTGCTATAACAGCATGTTCATAACGTGGCATAATAAATCTCATCAAAACGTACCAACCAGCTCCGTCCAAAGAAAACAAAGCCTCCTGCCAGCACCTTTCAGATGCAGCTCTGGCAGACATGTTATCTTGTTTGCCTAATCAGTTTCCCAACTGCGTTGAGACGGACGGGTTTATGATCAAAAGGAATTTTTATGCCAAAACAGACACAGGTTATCTGTTACGAGTATTTTAGCCAGACTATCCAGAACAACTGCAGACTGTCGACAATGACAGCTGAAATTTGGATCTACCTTACAAACCTTCTCAAAGTATCAAGCTATTTTTTTATGCATACAGATGGTTTGGTTTGCTTAAAATCTTCATGAACTAACGATGTTTTCCTACTTCCATGTTAATCCCAGTTGAACAAACCTTGGCATGTGTATTTTTTTATTTTTTCACTTTTTTTAACTTACTGATTTTTACTTGGCTGCATCTAAAAGGTCACTAGCAGATTTCACCAAATTATAAACCCTGTTCTTTTACTTTTCCCTGAAACGTGTTTGAGGTTCACCGGTTCAGAAACAGTTTGAAATATTCTTGTATTCTTTTAGTTTCCAAAAACTCTGGACCATATTAACAAATTTTGTTCTTTTTTTTTTTTTTTTTGGCTTAATGCTTTTAAAATAAGTTAAATTTTAGGCTAGTTGTCATACTTTTCTCCTCAGGTATTTGCTCAGTTCTGTTTGAGACCCGTATGGGCTGCATGAACGAGGTCATACCCGAGGAAACCCAGAAGTTCATCTTCTCGGTCGGGGAAATGTTTCGGCTTTCCCCTATCATTGTCCTTTTCCCCAAGTTCCTCTGGCCGTACTTGCCTTCGTGGAAACAGTTCATCGCCACCTGGGATCATCTTTTTAATGTTGGTAAGTTGAATCCAGAACCTTTGAAAAATTCTTCTCTCATGTTTTAAAGTTTGCAGCTTAAGACAGTTTTTCATTTACATGTCCGAAGTCAAAAAATATGTGAAAAATGGGAAAGAAATTGAGAAAAAAAGCAGTCGAGTTTTCATTCTAAAGCCGCAGAGTTCAGGAGACAAGATTTATGTTCTGTTTATTTCAGTAAGAGTGAGGAAATCAGAGGTAATGTTGGTCACAAGAAGTAGCTTGAAAACCTAACGAGGCAACTGTGCCAGAATATAAACTTTATATTGTACATTGAGACAGTGAATGGAAGCAGCTAAAAGTCTCACCCTTTCCGCATATTTAGTCTGTTTTACTTGTGTTTAATCACAAAGTAGATGCCAAACACTTTCAAAGAGAATAACTGAAATAATTTGTTATTAACTTTGCCATTTTCTGCTAAGTTAAACTAAGATTTAAACATGGGTATTTATGTTAGATGTACACAGATGTATAAAGTATAAATTAATTATCTGAAATGGTACAAACGCAAATGTAAACCTTAGCAGCACATTTTTTAAAAGTGTTGGAAACATGTAAACTATGCAGGGACACTAGATGGTACAGGGTTCCTGCGCAATTTTGAAAAATAAATTACTAAATATTAATTCAAAAGTATTTTCCAGATGTGGATTGGCATTTAAAAATGAAATTGAGTATTGATATTTTTCTATGGATATACATTCTGCATTTACTGTCCCGTTGTCCGACCATCCTTCTTTTTCTGCCTTTCTTCTTTACTTTGTGTGTTTGTCTTTAGCCCTTCATTTCGTCTTCACTCGTGTCTTTCACTTCCCCTCATTTTATCCCTCTCTCCATCCTTCCCTCCTTTTGGCAGGTAAAGCTTGCCACTGTAGGAACATCTTTAATTCATGGTGAACTTTCATATTTACATTTCAGTGTAAAGATCAAAACAATCTAGAGTTTTGCAAGAGGAATCCTGGTTGTAATTGAAAATTAAACTAAAATGTGGTTTCTAAAGTATACATACTTTCTAAAGTTGATGAAATAAAAATAAAACAGTTGAAACAGCAGAAGAACAATTTGAAGAAACAAGTTGAGTTCAGACTCCAAGGCCATTTCTTGGCTCCATTATCAGTCCATTTCAAGGTTAAGACACTCTTACGACTCAATTAAAGGCCCAAAGTCCAAGACCCAGATTCCTCTGACCAAAACAGAGGAATCATGAGTCAGAATCCCCACAGTGTCTCTTGGTCGCCATCTAGCGGTCAAAATCTCACATCTGTCTCCTGGGGAAATGAACGGCTTGCTTTTGCTGTGTCCCAGCTGAGAAGCTGGTGAATAAAAAAATCGAAGAGATCCAGCAGAACGTGGACCTGGACAAGAACGTGGAGGGAGCGTATCTGACGCACCTGCTGCTCAGCGAGCAGATGACGGTCACGGAGATCCTGGGCAGCATCACTGAGCTCCTTTTGGCCGGAGTGGACACGGTGAGTGTTTTAGACGATAACGTGTAACCTGTCCTCCCAGCTGGATTTTTACCACAGCGTTGAAAGGGAAAACATAATAACTCTCTGCTACGATCGCTGTTATCAATGCTGGTGTTGTGTTTGAGCTGCACTGCAATGTTAAGATGACATTTCTACAGCATCACACTTTTGTTTTCCCTCGCAGACGTCCAACACCATCTCCTGGTCACTGTACCACCTGGCGAAGGAGCCGGAGATCCAGGATCGCTTGTACCAGGAGGTGATCGGCGTTTGCCCCGGAGACAAGGAGCCGACCAGTGATGACATCAACCAGATGCCGTTCCTCAAGGCCATCATCAGGGAAACGCTCCGGTTAGAGAGAAATGCTCTACAAATACTTTTTAAAAATTTTTTTGTACGTGTGTGTTTGTGTGTGTATCTCTGGTGATGGACTTGTGTCCTGTCTAGGGTGTTTCCTTAATCTCGTCAATTGACCGTTGGAGTTAGCAATGATTAAGTAGCCATATTTGTTTGAATAGATAAAAGCACTATATCTACACACAGCGTAAAAAATAATATTTTTTTTTCCTTCACTGACATTAAATCAGGCTAAACTAAATAATGAGAGAGAATTGTTTATATGTCTTTTATGTTACTTTTGAAGTCTGAAATTCCTCATGATGATGTCATGTGGTCTTGAACATTTCTGATTGGTTCATTCACAACAGATGAGTTGAACATAGGTTCATGTTGCCGTTTGGCAAATCGAAATCATTTTCGATGATGCTAACTGACGTACAACAGGGAAGGTTTAGCTTCGTTTAATCCAAGAAAGTGAGAGAAAAAAATGTTGACTGTCTTTTTGCACAGTGGACGTAATCATTTGGTTTTATTTGTATGTCAAACCAAGGTCTCTGGTGTATGAAGCCATTTGAGAGTTTATGTGCATAAGTGTAAGACCTGTATGTCAATTATGTCTGTTTTTGAGTCACATATAGCAGTGAAGAAAACTTAACTGATTAACTGGTAGAGATTCACAGAAGAAAAGATGAATAGCAACTCTATATTTTAGTGTGTTTTATTTGATTGGATTATTTTTGGAGACATCCTGTGTGTGTTGATTCCTCAATGCATCCTCTGTTCTCCAGGATGTATCCAGTGGTACCAGGAAATGCCCGAGTCACAGCTGAAAACGAGATCGTTGTCGGGGATCATCTCTTTCCAAAAAAAGTGAGACGGTCCAGCCTCCAGCCTCTCCGTCAGCAAACACACCTTCAGATTGGTTCTTGGATATTTCATAGTAATAATAACAATATTTAACAGTCTTTTAATATCAAATCAGGTGAATTAAACTGGGGGAAAATACAAATAGCATTAAGTAAGATACAGCTGAACCCGGTTTAGTTGTAACTAACTACTTCCTGTCCCTCACAGACTCTGTTCCACCTGTGCCACTACGCCGTGTCGTACGATGAGAGCATCTTCTCCGACCCTCAGACCTTCCAGCCGCAGCGCTGGCTCAGAGACGCGGACGACAAGGTCAAGCACCACCCGTTCGGGTCGGTGCCGTTCGGCTTCGGGATCCGGGCCTGTTTAGGACGGAGGGTGGCTGAGCTCGAGATGTACCTCGTCTTGTCCAGGGTAAGAGAATCGGAGACCGAAATGCGCCTGCAGCTAATGAACACGTGAACGTAATCCTCTGCTCGCTTCCTGCTGTAGGTGATAAAGCACTACGAGGTTCGGCCCGATCCTGCTGGAAAGACGGTGAAGCCCATCACCAGAACTCTGCTCTGCCCGGCGACGCCAATCAACCTCCAGTTTCTAGACAGAAGAGCAGCGCCGGCCGAGGAGAGAGCGACAGCATGAGTGTTTGTTTTTTTTTCCCTCACTGAGCCGTTTGGTATTCAAACCGAGCTCCAATTGTGTCACCAAGCTTTTGTTTCCTCAGAGTTCACAGGAATGAGCCTCCACTGAGGCGTACAGCGCAGGCTGTACAGCAAAGAAAACACAGCTGAAACGTCTGAAATCTGTCTCAATCAACCGCTTTGGAGATGCTAACGTTTAGCGAGACGAGTTGCTGGTTCCTCCTTTATTTTAAATCATCACTCTAGTCCAAATGTTTTCAAACAGCAGCAACGTTCTCACCATTTTTTCACTTGGAGCAGTTTGTCGTTTTCACTGCCTTGTTTCACAGCAATTCCCAGGGACAGACAATTTATTCTTTAATTCAAGCATTGAACTTGTACTAAACCTGCTCTCTTTAACTATTTTACAGTAAATATAACCACATAAAATAAATGTGGTTATCACATTACAAGGATGTACGTTTTTTATCTTATTTTATGGGATGTAGCTACAAAAAGCCTTATTATTATTGTGAAGTGAAAGGTAAGGAACACATTCAGGAAACATCCCTACAGAATAAAGCTGCTGCTGCCATGTTTCAGTATGAGACAGAATCCTCAAAGTGACGTGTGCAGACAGTGTGTAGCATGAAAGCCATAACGTTCAGTTACCAACACTCTCCCTGCTGAAACACTCAGTTTTAAGAGGCTTGGTGTATATTGATAAATTTGCAGTTGTGCCAAAGTCTCTAACTGTTCTTTTGTTGCTCCACCCTGCTCTCCTACTTCCTAATCTATGAAAATAATCCCCACAGCATGACGCTGCCACCACCTTGTTTCAGTGTAGGCATGCTTTGCTTTGTCCCTGCCAACGTCTGCTGTGCTTCTTGGTCGTCATGACGCCACCTGTTCATTCATGTTTTCCCACAAATGTCTAGTTAAATTACACTTGGTGCTGCTGCAGATTCTCAGACACTAATTCAGAAGACAGTTGGTTGCACTGAATTGTATTTGGAGGCATCGGAGTATAAGAGGGGCTGAGTAATCTAGAAAAAGAAGGGAAAAAATGGGTCTGTAGTTGTGTATTTATTATTTTTTAAATATTAAAACCACCATCTTGTTAATCTGTTTGCTTTTCATCAGATAAACGAAGCCCTCATCTTCACATAAAGGCAATTTTGAGGCATATGAAACAACTTGCATTTAATCTAGTATCAAAGGATTGTCATTTTTTAATGTTGTTTCTTTGAACTGTTTGTAGAAGTGAATTAGTAAAAATCTGCAATATTTTTGACTGTAAGATTTAGTTAATGAAATAATAAAAATATTTTCTTGCTATCGGTTGTTTTCTTTTTTCAGCTTAAGATCGAGCTTTTCTTATTAAGATTTGAATAAGAAAAGTTTGGTAACTTCCTGCTCTCTCCTTACTTTGACTTTAAATAGTAGAAAATGGGTGAAGATTCCATAAAGTTATCCATTTTACTTACTAAAGAGTTAGTGAACAACAACTAAATACAGTAATTATTGCAATAATGGAGCTTCTGCCACTGTTATTTGTAGATGAAGAAATATATGACTAGTAAATTAGAATATTATTGAAAAGTACACTTTTTTCAAGAACTTTATCACTATGTCAAACACATTGTGTGGATTAATTACATGGATGTTTTGAAGTTGCTACATCTGTTTATGATGAAATAACAAAAATAATGTTTAAAACTAAAATATTACATCAGATGGGAAAAAAACACAAATGTAGCCTTAATGAGAAGTATGTTTAATACTTGAGTAACGGTTGCCAATTTTCTAAGGGTAACTTTAATGTGACAAATGAGCATTTTCTAATTTATTGTACATGACTGTTCAATATATAGCTGTTTAAAGGTGATATCTGCTTCAAATGTGCTACATTCAGCGTACATGTAGATTTATCTTCATCTTTTATTTTGACCTTCTATGCCAGGAGCTCCTTAAAAGCCTTCAGCTTTCAGCGGTTTCTTTTATTTTGTAGCTTTTCTGTGTGTGTTCAATTTACATGTTGACCACTGTTGCCCCCTTGTGGATATACTTGGTACTGCATCGTTTTATCATTTTAGTAATCTGGGTGTTCCGTGAATAACAGTAAAAAAAAGGGCTACATCCCGGGCTACATCCCGGGCCCCTTCCGTGCAGCTGCTCGGAACCGTTGAGGGGGGGGGGGGGGGGGGTGCGAACGGAAGAAATACTGAGAGAAATACACCATTCTCAACAGGCGGG
>CAEGAF010116681.1:0-33872 GCA_903067075.1 Micropoecilia bifurca
TGTCTCAATGTGAACATCTTTCATTTTTCACTTTTTCCATTTTTCAGGAATATTTTTAAGTGAGGTTTGAGACAAACTGCAGACTTGACTTCTTGTGGATTTCTTTTAGCAAAAGCTTTCTTCCTCTCTCCCAGCGTTGTGGACTGCAGGACTTATAATTGTCAAGATCTGTGTTTCTGTATGTTTATTTCTGAGTTTTCTGTGTCATCCTGTTCCCTGTGAGTCTCTGTCTCTGCTTCCCGTTGATGGTCTCCCAGGTGTGTCTCGTTCCTTTGATGATCCCATGTGTATTTAGTCTCACCTGTTGTCTGTGCTCTTCGTTGGATCCTCGTTGTGTCACCACTCTGTCTCCTTGTGCTCCCCGTTGTTCAGTTCCGTGAGTTTATTCAATAAATCATCATTTTCATCATTTCATCCTGGATCTGCCTGCATTCTACTCACCTCATCCAAACCGCACCATGACAATAATTACATTTAACCAAATTATTTCACCTGCGCAGCTCAATTAAGCCCCTTCTTAAAAACGTATCTTTTTCAAACGTTACCTCCTGCAGCTTTATAATTTACGTTTTTATTAGTTTGTCACATAAACTGAAAAATGTAAGAGTCAGAGGTCATGGTTACATTTGTGTGCAGCGTCATTGGTTTTTATCTCCCAATAGGATTTTAATTTCAAAGTGACACGTTACTTCGCTCCAATGTGTGAACATTGACCAAAGCATGCTTGAAATTGAATAACTTCTCTTCTAGTTTTGAAGATCATCTTTTATTCAGAGATCACTCTTGCAAGTTTCTGTAATTTTCTCAGTGCCTGGTTTTGATTAAACAGAACCGGATCTTAACAGAAACCTTTCTGCATGCTTTGTTCTGTTCAGATATAAAAAAGCACAGGAAGAGAGCCAATGTCTTATTTCCTTTAGCAGCAGTTAGCTCATGTAAAAAGGAGCTTCTGCTCTTTCTTTGAAAAGCAGCTGGTGTGTTTTCCACTGGACAGGATGTCCTGACATTAACTCTGGTGTAGTTTGTGGCTTCAGGTTGACCAGGAACACATCAGACTGGAGCTGGACGCTCAGGAAGTCCTGGATCTGAAGCATTTAAACCAAAAGGTGAAATGTAAACAAAAACATCGATGCAAGACGAAACAAAAAAAATCTCTTTGTGGCTGGAGATCCTTCTGCTTCTGTTGGTGTTTGTGTAAATGAGATCATATATTCAGAGCTGGTTTTACCCCACTTGCTTCTCACAGGTACATAGTTTCACTATGTAGCTATTTAAGCTAATTCCATATAAAATCACTGACAAATATAGAAGCATGTTGCCTTTAATGGTCATTGGGCAACAATAACAGCAGGTTGTTTTTGTTGTTTTAGTCCTAGAACGGATTGAGAGAACATGGACCCTACAGTCACTCTGAGGTCTCTGTTGTTTCTAAAAGCTTCTTGATTGACTGACTGGCTGGAAGAAACAAACTGCTCCTCTTCATAACGAACAAAGCGAAACAGAATTCATGTTGTGCCAGCAGAAAAGCTTTGATCGATTATTTTATTTTAAAAAATGACAGTAGTAAAGAAAAGAATTTGTTGCTTGCATGTACAGCATGTGAAATGTGATAAGATTATGCTGCCATAAGAGTGATGATTAAGGTTATTAGCAGGTAAAATGGGTTTATTGATGTTTATTTCTGTGCATATGATGCTGTGATGAATATTAGCAGCAGCTCTCGGATTCGGTCCAATGCGATGGCAAACCTTTGTTCAGATTGGTGTCAGTCTTTGGACTGTGTTGGTTTAAATAAAGAGGAGGATGAGATTTGGATTAGCTGAGCTGCTGCAGTGTCATCAGAGCTTTCTGCTTAATAAAACTAAAGAAAACTGCTAAAAAGGGAGGATTGATGATGAATATGATTTTTGGAGGGAGAACTGGCTCTGAAAGTCTGATCATCCATCCTAGAGATGGGATTTCTGGCTCTTTGAAGTGAGTCGGATGTTATAGATCTGTTTATTCCACAGACACCAACTCATTTTTATCTTTATTTCTGTATTCATAGGAAACCAACCTGGTGTGACTCATTTAACCAGGAGAATAATTAGTGGGAGGAATAATGGGGTAAAACTCGCTTTACAATCATTCAGACATAAATTTCCCGAGTTTAAATTAATCTGGAATATTGATCATGATTTAAATTAATATGTATGAACGACTGTCTACTGTCTGCTCTGCATTCATGCACCAATCACTAGCTGCATTGTAGGTGATCATAAAAGTGTGCAAATTAAAATGACAAAAAATAAATTAGCTTAATGGAACGCAACAATTTTAAAAACACTCATGTTTTTTTGCTAATATTTTTTGTGCAAGGATGAGGTGATTTTTTTTCAGCTGTAAGATTTACACACATTTGCAATGGAAACAGCCTCCAGACTCCAGTTGATTTCCTTTGGTTCAGTGGAGTCATTTTGTGTTTCAACCCACTAGAGACTCACCTGACATGCAGTGTGTCCGACCGGCTGCCTCTGACCGGCTGACCGGCTGCCTCCGACCGGCTGCCTCTGACCGGCTGACCGGCTGCCTTCGACCGGCTGACCGGCTGCCTCCGACCGGCTGCCTCTGACCGGCTGACCGGCTGCCTCCGACCGGCTGCCTCTGACCGGCTGACCGGCTGCCTCCGACCGGCTGCCTCTGACCGGCTGACCGGCTGCCTCCGACCGGCTGCCTCTGACCGGCTGCCTCTGACCGGCTGACCGGCTGCCTCTGACCGGCTGCCTCCGACCGGCTGCCTCTGGCCTTGGTGTGCCGCTGATCATGGACCTTAGATAAAACGCTGATCTTTGCATATCAAGGAAGCACAGCATGAAAACTGCTGGACTCCAGCGAAGCAGAGGATGAGTTTGTGTTTGCATCTCACAGAATCAAATGCGCCTCTGATCCACCCAGTTATTTACAGAAATACTTCAGCAGCACAGATACAAGCTCAAGAATACACACAAAGAAGTAAGAAAAAAGGTAAAATTGCTACCATCCTCACTCTAACAAACACCTTCAGTTGAATTCATGTATGGATTCAATTCTTTAAATCTTTCCTTATGGTTTTACCCACATAGTTTTTCAAGAAATGGTTATTAAGTTGATGCCAACTAAATAAATCCGTATTTTTCTGACACATGGTGATACTTAAAAACAATTCCAACATTACATAATGCACCATATGTCAGTCTAATAAACTATGCCAATCTAAGAAAAATATTGATTCCACTTGTAAAAATAAGATCAGTTTTGATTATAGTAAAAACTGAAAAACTTGAGCTTTAAAAAGTTTTTTCCTCACACAAGTTGAACATCAGCACAGTGCCAGAAATCTGTAGTCATTATTATGACAGCAAACATTTCATCTGCAGCTAGATTAAAATCAATAAAGCTCATATTGCTTTATTTGCTCCTTACTACTATCACAGTAGTAACTGTGATTAGAAATGAATTTGCTGTACATGCAGAAGCAGATTTCTGCTTCATATTTGCACTCCTGCAGTCGCCCATTACAGCCTGTATTATAGAGCTTCATAATCAAACCCCAATCTTTGCTTTGCCAGAGGAATTTTAATGTGGAGTAAAGAATTGTCCCTCGGTCAGCAGCAGCATCTCATACCGCTGGAACGAACCATAAAACACAAAGGAGCAGACAGACACACGGAGGCAGTGGGACGGGCGTCCAGAGGTGTCCAAAATTCATTTCCATAAAAAGAAAAACTCAATTCAGGACGGTAAAAATGCTGCCGTTCAGGGTGTGATGGTGTGATTGTTCAGGGACTGGAGAATGGAGACTGAATCGTTCCCAGAGCTTTCAGACCCAGAAAGTTTCACCTTGGCTGACTTTCATTCACGTCTCTTTAGTCTGAATCGGCACCAGGAGTGAGTCTGTTGTTTCCTGTGATAAAGACAATCCTTGTTGTCTGTATAGTTAGTTTTTCATTGTTGGTTTTTCTAAAGCATCAGGCCAGCTGGAATCCAACCAAACCAAGTAAGAGAAAAATACTTCAAATGAGCATTTACAGCAGAAAATGATGTCAAATATGAGGCATTTGCTGAAGAAAATAGATTTCGGTCAGTGGTTTATATCAAAGCCCATCCTTGGCACTGATGTTCTGTTTGAATGAGGAATCTGAGCGACATTGATAACTTTGCTCCACAGACAGTTTGATGCCGTCGCCGCTGTGCCTGACAGTTTAACCCCGAGTTCCCCAAAAACATCTCTAGTCTTTGTGTGGTCTAATGTCAAAAGGTTTCATTTAAAAACTGTAAAACTGAAAATGTTTGTAAATGATTTTACAATCATTTAACTTCATGCTTATCATAAACTTGGACCCAGTTTATTATTCCAGCAATAAAATGATCCCAAAAACACTTTAAAATGTTTTTGGATAAAGCAGATTACTGCTCAGCTCTGACCTCAACTCTGTTGAAATATTATTGATTTGCTTAAAGGTGAAGTCAAGAGTCTCTGTCAGAAACTTTCTGCTCATTACAGATACTGTGGAACAAGAAGGCAACTTGTTTCACAGCAAGTTGCCAACAAAACAGGCAACTGGCTGTGTAACAATTATTCAAATATTAGAGGTGTAGGTGATTGATTGTAAATGTTTATGCCTTTAAATTTTCCTTTGGGGACAAATAAAGTTTCATAAACTGAATTTAATTAAATTAACTCACTGAATGAAGTTACTGAATAACCAAACTCTTCCAAAACATTTGATTTATTTCTGGATCTGATCAGTATGAATCCTGCAGAATAATGACAATATGTCTGACAGATGAGTGGAAAGCAGGAGCATCAGATGACGCCTGTGGAGGGAAGATTAGCAGAAGGAACAAGCCGAGCTTCTCATGGCAGGAGGATCTGACTGGGATGCCGGGAGCAGGGATTCCCCGGCAGATCAGTCTGTCTGCGCTCTGATGCTGCGGCGTTTCAGTCCTCACTATCGTTTGATGGGCTCATTACGGCTTGCTGTCCTTGCAGTCATTTATCCAACCTCATCCTCTCTTTATTGCTCCATATGCATCACATTACACAGCCGTGGGCTTTCTTAAAGAAACCCAGCTGTTAACCTAATGCATAAATTTACAATGCAATAAAACAGAGAGCCTTCAGAGCCATTGCATGTTGTGCTACCCAATAAGGAGCAGCATGTTTTTACACTGACAGACAATGAACCTTCAGTTTCTGGGGTTTTGAGATGAAAAGATAAAATCTGCAAATGCTTGAGATTCTCTTTAAAAGAGCTTAGAAGTTTCTATTTTAATAGTTCAAACACAAATGTATTTTAAAATGAATGAACACACACAGTGGAAGCAGTTAGCATTACCTTAAAGATAACAGCAGTTTTCCTGATTTCAGCCAATCGGTGCTAAAAGGGGAAAAATAGCTGCACTGGATTGGCTGCTTCCTGTCACCATCGCCTCAGCATTGCACTCTGCAGCTTTAAAAATTTACTGATGTGCTTTATAAAAACTTTCTGAAAATAATTTGAAGTAACATATTCCAAACTGTGAATATGTTGGGTTGTAATGTATTTAATGTTTTGGAGGCCCTTAATAAAGACATGAACATGAAAGACCTTTTTATAAATTCATCTCTTATAGCCATTATATAATTCAAGGTTTTAAAAAAACAAACAAAAATGTTTGGATGCATGTTTGTGATTGATATTTGTAGATAGATCATGTTCACAAATAACAGTTTGTGAGAAAAACAATGAAATGCATCTACATCTATATAATCTATGTCTATATCTATAAAAAAGTGAAAATAGATTGAACCTGTGGAGATGATCCATTCACCATGACAGTGAAATCAGTCATTATAATGTAGAGATGATTTGTTTTGAAGAATATGGTCTGAGTCAGCGCAGAAGACAATCTGTGTGTGTGTGTGTGTGTGTGTGTGTGTGTGTGTGTGTGTGTGTGTGGAGGGGCGTTATAGGGAGCGTTACGGCTTTTTCTGCAGTTTTAGAGTAAACAACCGTTGAAGGGCTCAGAAGCTCAGCAGTGAAAGGAAAGAAGACGAGTGAAGGGACTAAATATATGAAACAGGAAATGGCTTTTAAAGAAAACAATCTGTCCAGGATCATAGACGCTGTCAGCAGGTTCTCAGAAAGAAGTCAGTCAGACAACGATGCTGAACTGGAAACAAACAAGAAAGAGAACAATTAGATTTCACTTCAAAACAGAAAATAATGCAATCCTGTTCTAAAAAATCAAACTGACCACAAACAGATTCATTATTTATGGGCTGGACATTTTCACATGTGAGATAGAAACATGTCCCTTCCTGCAGCTCAACATGGAAAGATTCAGAGGCAGAAAATGCCCACACACACACACACACACACACACACACACACACACACACACACACACACACACACACACACACACACACACACCCCTAGAATGTTTTCAGCAACATACAGCAGCAGGTCCTTGTCCCAGAGGAAAAGCCTTCCTGTTCCTCCCTGAGGCCCCTGGGGGCCCGGGTTCTGCTGTCAGACGCTGCTGTCATGGCGTCTCTCTGAAGTCGGTGAACCGCAAGGCGAGAACTCACTGCCTGACACTACAAGGCCAACTCAGCAAATATTATCTTACAGGTAGAAGGCTGTTTTCATGGTTTCCTCCTCGACCTTTTCCGATTTTAATGGAAGTGATTTGTAGAGCTTGACCTCCGACACTCCAGTCTTTCAATCTGCAGACGCTTTAATATCACACAGATGTATTTTCCCTAACACTAATTACAGAGCTGTGATTAGAGCTCATCTTAGGGACGCTTGATTGAATTGTCCTTGACTGTAGCATGTAAGAGAAACTCTCCGCTTCCGCTGCTCTCATTGGCTAAACGCAGGCAGCTCCTCTTCCACAAGCTGATTAGAGACTCAACACGTTTTACAACCAAGAACTTTTTGTTCACCTTTGTCACTTTGACTTTTCACAGCAGGAAACTCACTAATCAGCCTGATGATGGATCTGCTGATTTTCACACACAAAGCAGACAATCAGCACTTAGAGATGCTAATCAGAGCTGACACTTTGTTTAAAGTCCATTAAATAATTTAAAATAGCCATTTGATTTAACAAAGGTGTGGCTCATTAGCTGACCAGAGGGGAAGAAGCTCAGGTTTTACCCGTCAGCTGAGACATTTCAGGCATTTAATCAGGAAATGTTTTTCTAAGAGATCCTGTAGCAGATACAACATTTACTAGATTTACTACATGTTTATATTTACCCAGTTAGATTTAAATCATGCTCTCTTCAAATGGGGAGGACAAGAGAAATCACATGCTAACATCACTTAGCTAAATTAAAGAAAATGTTAGAAAGTTTAATGTTCCTCTTCAGATGCTTAAGTTGCTCTTAAGAGAAAATCTGGAAGTTTGATTTAAACATGGATGTAACATCAGGACAGAGTCTCTGCTCAGTCCTGTCGCTGCGCTGAGAGGCTGAAATCTAATATGATTCTTTCATGGATATTTTTTATAACACTTAATATGTTGTAGTCCTTTTGCAAAGCAATTACTGCAAATGATGTGAAAAATATATGTGTTATCTGGGTGACCAGCTCTAATTAGGGGTCAAATCCTCCAATCCCTCTGCAGGTCCTGCTGTGTGTACAGTGGATTCATGTAAAATTACTAGAGTCCTTTGCTATTAAACTGCCAGCAGCTGTACTTTAATAGTTCAAACACCAGAAATACCTGAACAAGCATTAAAACGCAGAAGCTAACATCCTCCATCTTTCTTTTCTCTGCCAATCAGCAGCAACAGCCCTCAGCTTCATTTACTGCTCAACATTTTTGATCTGCTTTACAAACACAATCAGTGAATAAGTGAATTCACTGATTCACTGTAACCTCCAGCAGCTGATCTTAGTAAGAGGAAGATGATGGATGAATGCAAACATAACATACTGATTGTCTTTTAGTCCAGTTGCAAAGCAGACATAATGACTCAATAGTGGGTAACACAAATAATAAATCTAATCCTTCTCTTTACAATATCTTGTATTACTTTCCTTTATTAGTGGACAGAAGTCCAATTATCCCTGTAATTAAGTGACCTGCAGATAATTAACTCCAGAGTCAACCTGAGGAAGAGGAGAATCAGAGAAACTATCAGGAATCTGATAGTTTCTCTGAACTATATCAGAGGCTTTTAGGCCAACCTTTATAAACTCTCCAAAGCTCATTAATCAGGGGAAGGAGATGGCTTTAAGTTGATGTTATTGTAACTGTTAGAGACTGTTAAAATGATTCAGAAGAAAAATAATTAAAAACCTTTTGACTCGTTTATTTCCTCCTCTGCTCGGATTCATTGAAGTCATCATTGTATCAGCTGAACCATAAAAAGGCGGCAACACGTTTCTCCACGTCCAAAAGCATAAAGTTTTATTAGACAAACAACTAATGACACTGACAGAAGTCAAATAAAATCACAAACCAGCAATATTTACCTCACACGACAGACATCCGCACATCATGACAGAATATTACGAAGAGACAAACCACCGGAGACCCGATGACCATCTAAAGCTTTAGGCTCCGGGTCCCACACTTTAAACCGGACGGCGGGTTTTCACTTCAACTCTGTATGAACTCAGCAGAGTGACCTTAGTAAGTTTCATTTTTAAGAACAAAGAAGCATTATTTTTAATTCAAATAAAGACAGATGTTTTATGACCCTGTCTAGAATTTATCAAGTGATCAAACACAAACACAAGGAAACTAGCGGTGATCTATATTGAAGAGAACTACGCTTCCAAGTTATTTTAATTCAACTTAGTGTATAATGTGTCACTAGAAATATCCTAGATAAATGATTACTCTAATTAAACCGTGAATATAATTTGAAGTGGATTTCCTTATTTGAATTTTACCTAATTATTGAAGATATGGTTAAGTTTTACAACTAGCTTATTTTAAATATATTTTCTTAACAAGACCAAACAGAAAGTTGAGGTGAGAACCAGAAACACAGAAAGGATCAGATTTATTGTCTTTGTTGTTTAAAACATTGTCTTCATTCACAGCGAAAAGACAAGCAAACAGGATCTACCCACAAATTTAAAATGCATTGTTCAGTCATGCAAGCAGATGTTGAAATCAAAACTAGAAAAAGCAATTTTATTTATTTTTTTACATGTCACAGCAGGCTTTGAAAGTACAAACTCTGAGACAACAGAAACGATGGATTTTATTTCCAGTGGTGGAGAAAAAGTTGGAATGATGATAAAACTCTGCACTGAGTGGCAGAAAACCAAAAAAGAAACCCAGGAGGAAAAAACCAAATGGATTCAAGCCTGAGGCAGGAAGAGCGAGAGCTTCTGTGAGGAAACGTTCAGCAGAACATCAACAGCTGTGTGTGAAGTGATTACAGATCCGTAAAAGTCCAGATTTGTTGTTCTTAAATGCAAATTTACAGAGAGAGGAAAACGCTTGGCTGCTTGTGTTGTAAACTGCAGGTCGTGATGCTGCTGTGAAGCGGCTTTGATGCTCGGCGGATGTGAGGAGATCCGGGCGTCACTTTGAATCAGAGCTGAAATCTGTCTCTGTTTGCTGTCAGCTTTGACGTCTGGCAGGAGGAACAATGAGAGCGAGAGCCGTGATAACAGTCAGCCTCCAGTCGCAGCCGGGGCTCAATCTGTGGCAGCCAATAACGCTTCTTCTTTAATTCTTTGTTTCTTCCTTTCTCTTAGAATTGATTTTTCTGTTACGCTTGACGTTCTGATGTCAGCCCATCTGAATATAATGGGAAAAAGCTCAATTTATTAGCATTTATTAGCTAAGTTTATTATTGAAAACACACCTTTTCATCTGAGCTGATTTACTCATTAAGGGAAAAAGGTTTTGTAAAAAAAATAATCAAAGAAAAGTTCAACCTTGTACAATGTTTCAGGTGCAGGCTGAGTGTCGCATCTTTGCAAAATTGAGTTTTTACCAACTCTTAACAGCAAGAGTCTCTTAATTGTCTTAAAAACAAATTGTTATTGATATGCTTGCATTCTTCCACACTTAAAGTTCTCACATTGAGGAAACATTTTAAATATTGAGATTAATGTCTCTAAATATAAAAACTTTGCCAGGGGTGCCAATAAATGCAGCAGGTTTTATTGGCACTTTCTGCCAATATTGCTCTATCTAAACTGAGCACATATTTCTTAACCTCACTGCGTCTTCAGATGCCAGTGAATTAATTACCTCATATGCCTGAGATTGTTTATGAGTTTCTATAAACAGCAGCCTTAAAGTAATGTTCTTAATTAAAACTCCTCAGCTTTAATTAAGTTTAACCGGCATGGAGCAGAAACAATCCTCTTATGTTCAGTGTGAACAAAACAAAGGAGATTGTAGATTTTAAGAGACTCTGAAGTAATGGAGGCGGCAGAGAAACAGTCCAGAGGACAGAGTTGACTTTACTTTAGTGTTTGCAGCAGGATGCTGCAGATTTTCTATAAATCTGTAAAGCTGTAAGAATCAGTGGGGTAAAAAACCCAAAGAGATGAGAAACAGTCGGGTTCTGTTCAGGCTCTGCTCTACAAAATGGAGATTATTATCCAACAAAAATATAATTATTCATCAAATAAAGACTATTATAAACAATGAGCTTCTTCTTCATGGGACCGTTATAGTGTCTTCAGACAGAGGCTCCTTCAGAGCCGCTGTAATACAGACTGCTACAGCAGACGCTTCCTACCCACAACCATCAACATCTAAATAACTCTTTGAAGAAACTTTGATGATAAATTACATTTAGTCTCCGTTTGGAACTAAGTGTATTTTTGAGTTGGGTTTAAATTAGTGCTTAGTCATGCATTGGTGTGGCCTAGTCAAAGTTCAGTGCTAAATCACTTTAAGAATCTGAGGTGAAAGTTGAAAATCAATATCTACAGAAGCTCTTCATCCAATCTGAGCTTTGACTATACCAAATATAAAAATGGGGAGAAATTTCCCTGTCAGTGTCTGATAACTAATAACTTTAATCTCATCTTTACTAAACTTTACAGGAATGACTTTCACTGCAGCTCAATTCTCTGAAAAAAGGATTTGGACATTTCTGAAGCAGATGGACTTAATTTATTAATAAATAAAATGTTGATAAGTTGCTTACAGAGCATTATGTGAACACATCTAAAACCTAATTAGAAGTGTTAATACTGAGGTTACATCTCAGTTTCCTTCCATTAGTAAGGTAAAAATATATTTTACCAGTTTTAAGAGTTTTCTAAAGAAATATTGAAGCAGTAAGTTTTTTTCCCCACCTAAATTAGGTAATATGTACCTTGAAACAATCATCTCTGTTTCTGAATATATTTTTTTCTTATGAGAAAAATCAGAGTTCATCAAGAAACCTTGTTTATGTTCTCTGGTGTGTGACTGTGGCGGCAAAACAAGGTTTGTAATCGTCATTAGGAAACATCGAAAGCTCAACAAATCTAATGAGCTGAAACAATTGGACCTTTTAAAGTCGATGCAGCTTCCCAGGATGTGCATGAATATAAGCTTTGGACCTGCAGAGACCCAACATCTGCCTCCAGCAGAAACATCTGGCTCCTTTACTTCCTGCTGCGGTTTCTCTCCCAGCATGCTCTCTTCTGAAATCCATCCCAGTTCGCCTGCTTCAGACTTCTGCCTTACTTGACACCCGTCTCATGAAGAGACCTTTGACCTTTCCAGTAGGTTAACGTCTCTGGAGCAATCTTCCTGATAAAAAACTGCCCATCCGTATCTCCGTCCCTGTGGAGCCTCATTATCCTGTGGGTTTTTATTGAGCTCTCTCCATCATTCAGGTAGTTATCAGAAAGATTCTAGATTTCCAATTTATCCCCAACTGGGTTTTTTTGTGACAAGTGAAGTAGCGTCTCCCTCCCCTGCTAACCGTGGTGAGAAGGGAAACCACCAGGGAGCCTGCTGAGTGTCACTCAGCATCGCCGCCGGTTCCCCCCTCTGACAGGACCGATGCTCTGCATGCCCAACACGTTCAGCCGATGGCCTGACTGGAGCCGCCAACACAGACACAGACACAAGGAATACGGCTTTTACTGTTCATCCAAACAACGAGAAGAGACGCCTCCTGTTGGGAGTCATGTATGTGTTTTATTCACTGTCATTAATGCAGTGATGCGTTATGATGCAGAGTAGTTGGCATTCTGGACGAAAGTCTGCAAATCATTGAGTTTTGCTAATTGTGGAAGTCAGCAGTGAGGCTAGCTACTGTTAGCAATGCAGTATGCTAACAATGCTCTTATCCACTCTGTAAAAGCAGCTTATTGAATCTGTACTTAGGGTTGGGAAGTTTAGATGGATTTCACCAACTTGGAATTGAGAAATTGTAATAATAATAATAATAATAATAATAATAATAATAATAATAATAAAAGGTTATCTGACTTCAGAAAAGAAGTTTCTGGTTTCATTCATTCAGTCGTTCACTTCCAGTCCCAGCCTTTAACCTAAAACCTAACTGTAACCCAAGACCTAACCTGAAATATCAACTAAAGTCATAAACCCAAATCTGTACATTTAAACGTTTCTGTTTAGAGTCAACTTCTTGTATTGTTTTTTGCACATCAGCAACTGCCAGAAAATACAGCAGAGACCAATAAGAGACATGTTTAGTTTCAGAGGAGATTTAAGAGTCCAGTAAGTTTTCTGTTGCCTTTCCAGATGTCCAGTCATTAGAAATCAGCTACTGACATCTTCTGTTCTTTACCATGCTGTCATTAGCTATGATGCACTGCTATTGTTGCTTATGACTTTTTTATAAACTCTGTGTGTTGCTGCCCATCTGCGTCAGGACAAGCTTACCAAAGAGATTGTAGATTTCAACAGAATAAAGATAAAATAAGACCAACATGAATAGTGGAAGCAGTGTAGAAAAAATACATTATGGTGCTGAAGTCTTCCTCTGATTTGAAATGTTGGCTTTACCTGGATTTAAAAATCTGTTCCTGATAATCATCTGATAATCTCCAGTTCATAATCTCACCTGTCCAGAATTTTCAGGTCTCCACTGGACAATTTATTTATTATTTAATATTTTATTAAAAACACAAAGACTTCATGTTGAACATTTTCTCAGCTTTACAGTCACAGATTAGCAGAAATGTGAAAAGCACAGCAGCATAACTACTGGTTCATCTCAGAGGAGAAGATAATATTGAAAAACAAAAAATAGATTTTCTATAAACTGTTTCTAAAACCATTTTATTAATTTATGTAGACCTGCTACCAGTAACCACAGATGGATCTTTGTTTCAGTTTATTCTGATGAGTTGAAACCAAACTGTGTTGTTTGGGGTAGCAGACAGAAGGACTCATTCAAAGCTCCATTCCTGCAGTCACTGATCTTTAAACATGTTTGTTTCAGTGGTTGAATAAAATCACCTTCTTGCTCTGCAGCCTTTTCCTCTGGTTTTCCAGCCATCTGCTCTTTTCTCTGCACAAAAGTAGAGCAGCTATAAATGTAATTGTGTTGGTTTCCTTTAATCCAATAGGAAGCTTTTTGGTGTATTGCTTACAGCTTGATTGAAACTTCTGATCTTAAAAAGTGCAATTATCCCCCAGCTCCTGTTAAATCAGCAGCACATAATGGCTGCTGTTAGTCTTCCAGACAGCAGCGCTGAGCTCGGGTCCACTAATGGTGACATAAAGAAGCATAATTAAATCTTGAACATGTCCTTGGTTTGTCAGTCAGATCCACTCAGGCCTCACTGGGACTCGCCTCCCTCCCCAGTAATCCGTCTGCATGGTGTTTTATTAAACTTACCCAGAAGTCTTCATTCTAATCCAGCCATGCCTGAGGAGCTGATATCTGATTCTGCTGGAAAAGCAGACGCAGGATTGAGTTTCTGCTTGAGGAGAGAGAGAAAGGCTGAAACTGAAGCCAAATCTGAGCTGCTGTGTTTTTATTCTGCCTGTGGAGAGTTGAGTGTAAAGTTGTGGGAGTTTAACAAACGGTGGCATGTCTGATGCAACTATTATCAAAACATCTGAGTTTCACCTTCAGCTTGCAGATGATGAAAATCCCAAATTCAGAATGTTTTTTTACACTGTGTATATGCAGTAAATTCTTTGTCATGGCAACAGCATCAATTCGCCATGGAGACGATCATCCTGTGTTCAGGTGTGGAAAAAATCCAGGTTGCTTCCTGAAGTTCATCAGTATTGTTGACTGTTCTGTCTCTGAAGATTTGAAAGAGCTTTGCTTCACAATCTGCTCAGAATTCAGATCATTCCTCTTGGTTCAGCACCTTTTGATACCAAAGTTCTTCCTTCCACTCAACTTTCCATCAACATGCTGGCTGCCACCATCAGCAATGAGCTTAGACTGAACTGTCCAAAAGATGATCATGACAGTCCAGTCATGTTACTGTTGTCCATAGTTGTCTAGTAGATGTTGAAATGTGAATGTTTGCAGTGTAACATTATAATTCTCTTGGTGTCTCTATTTTCATTAGATTTAAGCCATAATTATTAGAATTGATTAAATTCTTTAAATTTGTCACTTCGTTTAATGAAAAGATAATATAAGACCTTGACCTTCTGCATTAATTACAGATAAAAGCCTATTTGTGGTTCAGTATCTGACAGACAATGGAGCCTGTGAAGTTGAACTACCTTGATGTTACTTGATTCTCTATTGGCTGGAATTTGAAAAGCAGCCAATTCAGGAACGCCATTCATTTTCCTGATTGGCTCTGATTGGTTGTGCTCCAAAAAGCAAAGTGAAGGAAGACTGTAGATTTTAATTTCTGCTGTTGAACTACGACAGTTTCCATTGTGAGTATTAATGCATAACGATGTCTGAATTATTACAAGTGTTTTGAGGAGAGTCTCAACTGAGACCTCCAGAAACACCCAGGATGGACTGTTGGAGTTGGATGAAGTTGGATAAGATTCGATCGTACTGAGGAAAACCTGCAGACCTGACAAAACAATCAGTCCTGCCACATTTTAGGACAGGAATGGAGGAATAATAATTAAGAACTGAAATTATTTGTATTTTCACAGATTTGTAAAATGCACAAACTCTGGAATGAGAGTAATGAAAGTTGACTTGACCACTGATTAGGAAAATGAATAAACTGACTATTCAGAGGAGCTCTGGACTATGCATCACTCACAGCTCCTTTAAATTAGTAGCAGAAATGATTTGGATCCTGGTTGAAAACTGCTGATCAAATGGATTTCAGAACACAGCAACAAACTCCAGGTATTCTGAGGAGTTAACATGAATTTGCTGTAATTTTCTGAGGTTCTCTACATCTTGATTTTGCTCCTCTTTTAGTTGATGCTCAGCTTTTAAACCAGAGCACGAAAGCTGCGTTTTCTTTATGGCTCTCCACAGGATAATTCCCTGTGATGTGTGTCATTAATTACTCAGAACCACAGAGGAAGAAGTGGAAAAGAGCATTTTTAAAACATATTCTAAAAATATCAATATTTTTCAGAGTCACTCCCACAATCCGTGTTATCCTCTATTTGATATCTCCAAGAGTTCAGCACAGACGACTCGAGCTGCGTTCCAGCAGCCTGTTACTCCAGACCAGCCAATCTGTGTCCCCTGAGAAATGACTTGGCCAGAAATGGGAAAGCCATGTAAGCATCTTCTGCTCTGTCCCCTCACAACATTCTTCAGGCTTCCTAGAAACTCACTTTATTCTCAACAACAACCAACCCTTGAGTTGCATTAACAGGGCAACCCTCCAGCTTCAACTGATAGCTTATGAGGACAGAAAGGGGCTTTATCATTGATAATTACCCAGAAGACTCACAACAGTAAAATGATGAGAATATTCCCCACAGGGAAACACAACCTCTGCTCCTAATAGCTTCTAAATCTGAATAGCTTCCTGCTGTATGATTAAATACCTCAGTACCAGGCAGAGGCTGACATGCGGGTCTCATCAGACGGAGGAAGTCGGTAATAATCGCTTAGCTCTGCCCAGAAAAGCTCTGTGCGTTTTGAGTTCTGTCCCAGATCTGGCAGATGGTCAGACCTCCGTTACGATCTCTTCCCCCCCGACACAACACGCACTTAGGAAGCCCAGCTGCCAAATTTGGACTTGCTGAGTGCAGATATTCTATCAACTTTGACTGGGCCAAATTCCCTGAATGTCTCCTGAAAAAGGTAGATGGTCACATCCCACAACTACAGAGCAAAATCTACTGGAGCAGAGACAGAGCAATTCAACATTTCTCATTTGCAACACTGCAGAATACAAAAATCTGAACAAGTATTTTTGGTCTAGTTTCTAGTGCAAATATATTAGTACATTTAAAATGACACAAACAAACTGACTAGGAACCTTTAAGCAAATAACTTCTTCTATTGATGAAAATGTACGAGCTCTACTGGCAGATTATTCCAGCTAACAAGATGTTTTCCCTTTGTTATATGTTAAATAACCTACAATGAGAAGTAGTTCTTTATTTAATTGATATTATTAATTATTGACCTAAAACAAGCTGTTTTAGCATCATCATCAAGAAGCTATTG
Organism: Micropoecilia bifurca; assembly: GCA_903067075.1. Taxonomy (NCBI): domain Eukaryota; kingdom Metazoa; phylum Chordata; class Actinopteri; order Cyprinodontiformes; family Poeciliidae; genus Micropoecilia; species Micropoecilia bifurca. Next base: position 16,541 of record CAEGAF010116681.1, read on the forward strand.
CACATTCTAGCATTCGAGCTCCTGGTGTAGCAGAAACATCTTGCAGGTGGGAGGTAAACAGTTTGTGACAGCAGTGGTTTGGGTCCTCCGTGATGCTGGTGGCTTCATGGATGCAGAGCGAAGTGTAAATGTCCTGCAGGCTTGGCAGAGAGCTGCAGAGGATCCGCTCAGCAGACAGCAAATCCTCTGGAGGCCTGTGTGGTCAGAGGCATGACAGTTTCTATATCAGACTGTAACACAGCTGGTCAGGATGCTCTGAATGCTGCCAGCATGTTCAAGATGTTTCAGTGGACCTGATCTGAACTGAGCTCTAGATTTATGAACCGTTTAAGGAGTAAATTATTATTGTCTGTCTGAAGTCTGACTTGTCGCATGAGGCCTTCATTGTGACGTTAGATTGAGCTGGTACTATATTCTTTGAACTTGCAGATAATTGTTGTTCAAATACAACATTTATGAACATGAAGTTAAGTCAGCACCAATTTGTTTCTTTAATTGCTTTATTCTCTGACTGCCTTCATTGAGTCTCCATGTAGGTTGACCTTTAGCTGCTGCCTCCAGTCAGCGGTTTTTCTCACCCTTTGTTCTGGATCAGACTCCGATTCTAAAGCTTAAATCCTAAAGTTAGCAAAAATATAGAAGAGCTTATTTTTCTCAGTAGCTGTCGAACACAACATGACACATTTTCCTTAACTCCTCAACACAGAAAAGGACAGACAGAAAAATCTAAGAAGTTATGCTGTGCTATTTTCTTTTAGTTCCTGAGCAAATTACAGATTGTTTTCAATGTTTGACCCATTATAATGTTTCCCCACCTAATTACCTGCAAAGTTCCAATATTTTATTGGAATCATATTTTTTGAAAACATAGCAACTATTATCCTTTGATTCATCTACAGACACCTGCAGCAAACACTTGATCAGCAACATTCTGCTGAATCATTAGTAAATAAGCTAAAAAGCAATAGTCCCAACACTAACCCCTGTGGTACACCACAGCTGCTAACAATCACTGAGTGCATGTTGTGTATGTTCTGTAACACAACACACTGCATCTTTCATCAAATATATGACTTCATCCAGTTAATTTTTCTTAAAAAAGTAGAAATTAAAGTATTTTGTTTGTAGACTGGAATGGCTGATGATTTTGGAACATTTCCAGAGATCAGAACCACATGTATTCCAGGAAAAGCACATCTCTGTTTCACATAGAGTCAACATGAACTGACAGTAGGCGATCTGGCGGCTGATTAGTCAGCCTGTGAGGGAAAAGCCTTTCCTGCTCTCCCTCTGATGGATTTTCACACTGCAGTAGCTTTTATCACGGCTCTGGTGTGTTTAGTTTTGCTCCCCTCTGGGTTTGCAGCTTAAGGTAACACTGGCTTTCACAGCTTTCTGTTTACGCCACGTAGAGGGACAAATTTAATAACAAATATATCATAAACAAAAGCCATAAAGCCCGCAGCGAGGATCTCTTCCCTCTGTAAACTTTACATATTGCTGTTGCTCTGAACGGGTAAATTGCTGCTTCTAAAACTCAGCCTGCTTCTCCCTGTCGGTCTCTTTTTTAGGATGATTACAATTATTTACCAGCAGGAAAAATTGACACACATGCTGTGTAACTTATTACCTCTACAGACTCAACTAATGGAACTGCAATCAACGTTTTTCTCATTTTAATTATGCAAACAAAATAAATCCTCTGTTCTCCAGCTGTCTGGAGAACAGAGGATTTTTACTGTCTGGCTTTCAGCCTCATTTCAGTAAAAACCCTGGTATTAACAAACACATTTTTAACTTTGGCATCTTAAAAGATGCTTTGTGTTAATTTAAGTAACATCACTCAGACCTGGACCTTTAAAATGTTCCCCAGCCAAACGGAAAATCGTAATTTCTGCAAAGGAATAAAAAGGCAAGGCTTTTAACAGCAACTTTGACACTAATATGACACATAATTCATAACATTAAAAGACTTTTAGACAAAAATGATTTTCATTTTGGTTTTATTAGAGTGATCAGCCATGAAAGGGTGAAAATATTTTGTAAGGACCAAAAAAAAAACAAAGATATTCAGTGTTATCTGTTCCTGTTTTATTTCTTTATGGATAAAACATAAATATTTATTGTGCTTAATAACAGTCATATTATGTCATTTTATAGCTTACATATAACAATCAAATGTGACAGCTGTTCAAATACACTTCTACACTCAGAGAATGTTTTTTTTGGAACATCTCTTTGCTATAAGTTGTGAAAGCCGAACATTCAGTCTGGAGTCGTGATGCTGATGTTGAAGTCATACATAATGCATTGGACTGAACTTAATTAGTGCTTCTCTAGTCAGCGCTTTAACAATCAGAGTCTCATTCTTATTCACCCAGTAAATGGTCACAAATGTTTATGCATTGATGCTGACGTTGAACATCCAACAGGCTAATTACCAGAAACTCCTCCCCCTCTGAGCGCCGCCTCCGCATCACAGCCGCATCACAGCCGCTTCACAGCCGCTTCACAGCCTTCATTTCACATTCTGACCTTGTCCTCTGATTGTTCTATTTCTCCAATAACTTTCAAAAGGGGAATATAATTTTAAACAAACATTACTACGACTGTCTTGTCTGCTTTTAACAATTCACAAAAGCTTGAGTTTTTATGAAGTCACATTGTTACCAATGTGAACATCAGTATATTGTTCAGAAATATACATATGTAGGTTATGTGCCAAATATAAAGTCTAATAGTATGTAAACACATGTTCACAGGTGGGAATTAGTAATATTTGAAACATTTTACATGTGAAGTTTTCTTCTAAGTAAATGTTGGACATAGAAATTACATTGTGCAGTAAACAGGTTTTACATGTGGAAATTATTTTGGATCATATTTTATGATCCATTTTCATTGTGTCTCAATAAAATGTGAGACACAATGAAAATATTACATTATTTCTGACAGATTTGACTTGTAAAGATTATAGTGTAGTAACTTGATAATATCTTCTACATGTCAAATAATTCCCCACATTTCACATTTGAAAAGTTTTATGGGAAACAAAACAATATTTCAACATGTGCATAAACACTTCACATGGTTTTAACTTTCAAATGTGTAAACTGTGACATGTGAAACATTTCATGTTTCAGAAATGATAATTGCGACTGCAGGGCAACAGCAGATCTACCAGAGCAGCTTTAGATGGAAATTGTAAGGTTCCCTTTTGAAGAATCACTTTAGCTCAAAGTGCTCAGTCAGAGAGGATCTGCAGTTTGGACTCACTTCCTGTTCATTTAAAGTCTGTAACCAGTTTTATTACGTTCAGAAATCAAACAAAACTCTTGTTATGTCAAAAACAGACCTGTACCCATTTTTAATTTTTACATTTTTCTGTTTGTATATATTATGTTGTGCTATTTTAAATGATTTCACTTTTTTAGAGTTATTTTTTAAAAGCCCATCTAGGGACAAGTGCTGCCAATTAGCTGTTGCTAATACACCATGACGCAAACATGGGATGCTGTTTCATTCAGTTTGTCTTTGTCATTGTGTGTCTGTCCAATAAACTTTAATACTAATATGTAACAACACATGGAGAACCTTCTACATGTGAAATGTTTTCCTGCATGTTTAAATACGTCCACTTGTTTTGGATGATGTTCTCCGTCTCATATAACACACAAATAATCAAATAATATGCATTATAAATAAACCCATGCAGTCCAACAACAGCCATGTAAAAATGATCTGCCTGCAGCTGATACCTTGGGGTTTGTGTGTCTCAGACTAATTAGGATGTGGGCTGGATGTGAGATAAGCCTTCCAGGCTGACAGGTGGATCATCGCTGCATGTAATGACCTAAAAGTTGAGGCTGGAGTCTGAGCCGACTTTATCTGTCTGCGCTCCGTTTCCCTGCATTAGACCCCAGGAACCAAAATAACTCTTTCAACCGCTGATGCCTGAACATGACAGAGATGATGGGAAAAAGTTGGATTATTTCATGAAGCATGCGGCGCGTCGTTAGCAGGGTGGGATTTAATACATGTCCCTTCCAGAGACTGCAGCACCGCTGAGCTGAATCAGAGGCAGAAAGCTTCTCCTTTGTAGCGACATCTTGACATGCAGCCATCAGCAGACCAGCCAATAGTTTGTTCACAGCCTCTGCCTGATGTGCAGAACTATTCATATTTCCAGTCTCATGTCAAGCTGACTCCTCACAGCAGGAGCGGCTCTGCGTCTGGGTGAAACAGGAAAAACAAGAAATTGTGCTGAATAATCACTTTGGAGAGACCTAAAGGAGACTCGTACTATTTAGCCAATGATGCCTGTTTGTTTTACACAGCTGGTTTGCTGACAGGAAAGCAGCTGCTAACGGTGAAGGACATGTTGAAGTTTTGGATTGGATTATTGATTCCCTCTTTCTGCTGAACTTCTACAGTTTCTCCTCACTGTGATCTTCAAAACTCATCCTTAAGCTTTGAGCTGGAATGTTTTACATTTTGGTTATTCACATAGATTATCTATAAAATTAAAACTGCTTTAATTTAGCTTAATGTTTAACTTAAATTGTAATTTAGACATTTTTTGGTAAACCACTTCTGGACATTTTTAGTTTGAAATTAATGTTATATATAGTCTTCTGTTCAGTATAAATTATTGAAAGTTATGATAAAAAAATCAGTTTTACAAATCAAAAGGTTTTCAAACTACTTTATTCTGTTTGGGTTTGTTTATAAATTGTGAATCTATGAAGTTGTTGATTCCAGTTTTTTGTTGCTTAATATCACATTTAATAACAATGAAGTTATTGAAAAGGAAAACATTACAGATGCCTTTGAATTGTGGTCTTTGTGATAAAATATTCAAAGGCATTTACCAAGTTTTTGCTTTCAGTTTTGTTAAGGTGTTTTTAACATAACAATTGTAAATAATTTTACAATTATTGTAAAATGTGTAACAAAGAATCAAACGAGAACGAAGGCACAAAGTTTCTGCAAAGTGATTATAGGCAAGCAAAGTAATTTTATCTGCATAGCAAACAACAAGGCAATTCAAAGTGCTTTACATGATTAGGAGGAAATAAAACATCAAGCAATCTAAAAACATTACATTGTAATAGCAAGGAAAGTGAAAACACTTGAATGGTGGCTGCTCTTTATTCTGCTCCAGTACTTATTAATCAAAGTCAGCTCTATGGTATTTAGCCTTGGTTTAAAGGAACTCAGTATTTCTGGATGTTTTAGTAAAATGGAAACTGAAAGCTTCTTCTCCACGTTTGGTTCTGATTCTGGGTTTGCAGAACAGACATGAATGGCCCAGAGTGGGTCTGCAAGAATGTTAAGCATTTCAAGCCTATATGTTTATTGTGTGTGTCAAAATGTGGTCCATTGAGAAACACCCTGATGCTGATGTAACCAGGTGGTTCCCTTAGAAACAACCACAAAATCTCCACAAAGTTCAGGATCACACAGAAACAGTAATTTGGTACAATTTCAGTGTATTTTAATCCAAGTGTTTCAAAGGGCAGTGTTTAAAACATACCATAAATAATTTCACTTTATTCATAAATGTTTGAACATTTTCTGACTTTTACACTTGCCAAGAAACTACAAAGGACCAAAATTCACACATTCATCAACATGCCCTCTGATGTTTGCATTATTGAGGAAGAAAACTCATTAAATCTCCATACTCAGCATATTCAAAGCCTTTTGTTTTTGAAGCCCTTGGAGTTTTCTTGGAGCTCTTTTCAAAGGAGAGGAGGGCATTGAACTGTTTTAGACCATAGTGACAAAAGACCTTGTTAAAATGACAAAGAACAAGGTTGTGTGTGACAGACCACCGAGTGGCACGGAGGGACGGAGAAAGCAGCAGAATACTAATTTGTTTTTTCACACCCAGTGTGCGAGAAGCCAGCAGGGGATGTCAGGTAAAGTCCTGAGCTTTTCTTGGAAAGCACAAAAATAAAAAATAAAATAAAACAAGACCCCCTTTCTGTGTGGTACTGAATCCAATGAGAGCACAGATAATATCTGAAAAATCTTTTTTTGTTGTTTTATCAGTTAAAAAACAACCTTTAGATAGTAAGAACTAAACTCTGCTGGGTTGTTCTTTGCAGGTTTACCGAGTTCCTGGAGCCCTTTGAGAGAGTCATCCAACCGGAGGAGCTTTGGCTCTACAGGAATCCTCTGGTTGAGTCGGACCACATTCCTAAAAGGGTTATGTTTGTAAGTACATTACACATCTCAAAAGAAAGAGTCGTCTTCTGCTGAATTTTCTCTATTGTTTTAATGATATTGGATATTATAACACTCGGCGTCTATTGATCATTGGTGCTCAGAGTCTGACTTTCATTTCAAAAGTTTGTCTGTTTGTTTACCATATACAGTCAGGGAACTGTTCCCATGGAGTTATCTGTCTTTTAATTAGTAATGAAAGTATTTTTACAGTTTTAAAACACCCAGATCAGGCCCAAAAGCCTGGCTGCAGTGAGGGGCTTGGATCTTCAGAGGCACATAAAGACAATTACAAAGTCAGGCTTCTACCACCTGAAGAACAGGACAGACTGTCTGGCAACTCAATGTGGCAGCAGGTCAAATGCATGATGGTTCAAAGTTACAGTCCAGTGTTACAGCCCATGTTAAGATGTTAGTGCCACCACCATGTTTCACACATGGATGGTGTGTTAAGGGAGACAGAAAATCTATCCACTAGTTCAAAAGTGCAATAAGAATCGCAGCGCAATGTGTTATTTTTCCAGAAACCAGCAGTTTGTAGTCTTAAAATTTAGTATTTTGGTTCTGGGCAACTTTTACCATTTTCATTCAGAGATTCTTCCACCTGAGCTAAAGATCCCAGCAGCTCCTCCACAGGTGTCAGAGGCCTCCTGACTGCTGCTTTGATTAATGCTATAATTTAACCACCCCAGGTTTTAATGAATAAGAGAGACGTCCAACTCTCACATCAGCTTCTTTGTGTTGATACAACAATCCTCAAGTTTAGTTTTCTGCCAAACACGGTGACACTGGAAGAAATGTTTAGTTTTAGTCAGACACTCCATTTTCTCCATTGAAGTGAATTAGTAACAGCTGGAAAAAATAACTACAGCCAACAAGACGCTGTGTGTTTTCAGTTTTTGTGGCGTCTCAACGGTTTGGTTCCTCTATTCAGCTCCTGTGAAGGGACTGTCTGTTTGCACTGGATTTTAACTGATATAAAATATTAAATAAAACAAAAATAATTTGAAACAACCATCCGACTGCTTATTTATCTCACTTCACTGTGAACTGACTGGGTTTTCGATGCCTGAACTCCTCACTCATCTTTCACATGACGCCTTTAAACTGCTGAGGTGGCAGGAAGTCATTTCAAGCAGACATGTGACAGCTTAGTGTATAAAATACATTCTATATTGAAAAAGGACACTTAGCAGTTAGAATCTAATATTTGTTTCTGCTGGACCAACCTGTGTTGTGTGAATAAAGAGGTCAAAGCATAATTACAATCTGTTTGGTGACTAATTGGCAGACAGACTTGGTGGGTAATTTTGTAAGCATTTCTTAGTGCATTAGTCATTTATATCTCTGGCAGCCAGTCAAGAAACATGAATGCCAAATGCTGCAAACTGACGATTGATCTGAGAGCTCAATGGGCTCAATGGGCCTCAACGCAAACTGTTTAGCTCTGCTCTATTATTCTGTTTCCCTTTGAGTCTTAGAGGAATATTGACAGTTTGTATTAGCTATTGTATCAATTAATCTTTGGGAAAAACATTTCCATCAATCGGGAATTGACAGAAGGTCCCTTATTCCCTGGCTATGAGTCTTCAGGGGAAATAATCTGTCCTGTCAGACATTTTGAAGTACTTCCACTGTGACTGCAGCCCTGAAGGTCTGGAGAATTTATCTAACTATTACTCTGAGCGCTTGAATAAGATTTACATGATGCTACAGTTTGGCTCACTGTGACCTTCATAGTGAAAGTTGTGGAGGCCGGAGGGCAGCTCCAAGTGTCATATTCAAAGTGTGAGACGTGGCAGGAGGTTTTTTCTTTACTCCTGTAAATCTGGAAGACATTCAACACTGCAGGAATATTTTAGCCAATAAGTTGATTTATTGAAACGTTGTAGACAATTTGTGAATATCGAAATCCTAATATTTCTGCTAAACACATAATGATCACTGGAAACCTCAGCATTACTAATGAGATTTCATAAGACCAGATAATTGTTTTTTCATTAATAGATTTAATAAACTTGCGTTTGGCTGTAAGGTCACATGGTTTCACATAAACACCGACTGTATTTTACAACTTTCAAATAAAGATTAACTGTGATGGGATTTTTTTTTATTCATACGCTCTAAAGGTCGAAGCAAAACCAATTAAAGAGGCTGTTAAACGGAGGATGTAAAATAATAACCTACAGTTACCAGCTTGTATCAGAGCAGATTTTCTCCACAAAAAGATTCTTTCACCTTCTCCTAATATTACTGATCATAATACTACAACAGCATATTTCTACAGTGACATCATCTGACATCAAAGTAGACAAGCCATTAAGATTAGGAATTTATGTCCTTTCAACCATTTGGATTATTTGGATTATTTCCTTTTTATTTTTTATTTTATTTTATTATGTTGTGTTTTAATGTTGCACTTTGTATCAGCGGTGGTTGTTTTAAAGTGCTTTATAAATAAAGTTGGTATGGTATGGTATGCATGTGTGTGTGTGTGTGTGTGTGTGTGTGTGTGTGTGTGTGTGTGTGTGTGTGTGTGTGTGTGTGTGTGTGTGTGTGTATAGGTATGTGTGTGTGTGTGTATTGTGTTGAGTGGCTGCAAATTTCATCGTTCATCATAGTTGCTGTACTTGCTTCTGCCACACACTGCAGTTTCTGTGTTAAAGCCATGAAGATTTGGAGAATCTAATCTCTAAATCAGTTGTTGCTTAGGGCAGAAATATAAAACAATTTCATCCTGGATTTAATTAATACTTTCCGTGGCAACAGTTATTACCTCTGAGCAGAAGCAGCTCAAATCTCCTGTCAAATTAGGCAGAAAATGGTTGGAAGAGCCAGTGAACAGTTCGGGTCACAAGTGTTTTCGTGTTGAACAGATTCCCTGAACTCTAATGTTACTGTAATTATTACCATTTTGTTGTTCTGTCTTATTTCCTTACAGGCTATTTCCTTCCTTACTCCTCTGGCAGTGATATTTGTGGTGAAGATAATTCAGAGAACGGACAAGACGGAGATCAAGGAGGCTTGTTTAGGTGCCTGAAAATCTTCCCTTCAGTTCTCATAATTAAAGTGCTGAAAATGTTTTTCTTTTTCATGACAACAAAATGTTTTTCCTACATGCTTCCTGCTACACTTACATGACATTTAGAAGCCTTGGAATTTGAATGATTTGACCTTTAATAGCATCAGCATATGTATCATACAAAAGTTTCTGCACACGTTTTATTCGATGTTTTATGATTCAGCAATGAACAAATTTTGTTAGAATTTCTTTCAGCTCAATATCTTTTTCCTTCCTCTGCCTGAGGCAATCTAGTCAAATATAAGGAGTTGATTAGGCTTCATGGCGCTGATCTTTAAACTCTAGGACCTCGTGTGTCTGTCAATATGCCACCATGCATGTTGCTCTCAGCCAAGGATTTACTTCCTATCAATTTAAAGCATCTTCTTTCATTCTCTACCAGGACCCAGTGGTTTCACACACACATTTTTTCCCACTTTCCCTTGAGGTCGAGTGCCAGAAAAAGGCATCGGCGCTGCAAGGCATTAAGAAAGTTTAACACAAATCCAATTAAAGAGACACACAGTGATGAATCAGGTGGAAAGCGAGTGGCTGAGTGCAGCAGAGATTACATTGCAGTGGAGGATTTAACGAGCCCCTCGCCGCCTGCAGAGAAGGATTTCTACAAACCGCTTTAGAAAACAGTGAAACTCAGGAGAACAAAGAATTACAGGAAGGATTTTATTCTGCATTTTATGACAGATATGGCATTAAGAAACTATCTATAAAATGAGATGGAAAAATATTACATTTATTAGTCAGGTTGGTGTAAAGTTGTTTATTTTAAAAACACTGACAGACATTTTAACTTTTCATCTCAGAAGCTTTCATATTGCAGTTCCAAATGTATCACTTTGGAAAGAATCCCCAGGGCTCTTTACTTCAGAAACACAAACAAGATTACAGGAATAATTTGGGTTTAATAGATTATGCTTGGTAAGTTTATGCTCTTTACTTTTGCTGATATAGGGCCTTAAACTGTGTGGTACATTGATTCCTGCCACGCTCCGTATTCGACTTCAGGGTAGAAAGGAAAACGTTTTGAAAAGTCGTCTAATAATCTTTTATCATTCCAGAAGCAACGCCGCTTAATTACGCGATTATCTCTGAGTCAGAATATAATGAAGCCATCTGAGGGTCATATTTCCCACCAGACGTTTCACTGAGAATGATTCCGGAGCGCTGGCTTTAATCGTGATTATAAAGTTAAAACACCGTTTGTCATCGTAGTGATGTGATATCAGAGCAGGCAGTGATGTCACTGTTCGCTTTGTGTGGAGGGTCTGTGGTCGTTTCATGTTTGTACTCATCTGTTGATTCTACAGCTTTGTTTTAATAAAACCTTAAATGATTTAGATATTTCTTTCCATAGTGAGCACACTGATCATGCATAACATTATGACCACTGACAGGTGAACAGATATCTTCATTACCGTTAAAGGGAAATATCAGGCATTTTCCCCTTTTGTTGATAGATCAGGAAAAATGGAGCAGTGTCAGGATTTCAGAAGTTTTCCAGGTTTGACTGAATGACTGGATCAGAACATTTCCACGATGCATCTCTTGTGGGATGTAGCAGGTCTCCAGGGGTCAAAGTCGACCAGAAGTGGTTCATGGAGGGAACGAACAGACAGCAGGGCATGAGCAGCCAAGGGTTTCTGATGCTGCTGCGTTGGGTCTGATCCAACAGACGAGCCGCTGGAGCTGAAACTGTAGGAAAAGTTCATGTTACTTCTGATCGGAAGGTGTCAAAATGGACATCAGACCTTAGCTATGGGGCTGCATAGCAACAGATCGGTCAGGTTGGGCATGTTGACCACTGTCCATTGCTGAAGAACAGCAATAGAAACATGAAAACAAGAAGTGGAGCACAGCCAATGGCTGACAGCGATCTGGTCAAATGAATCACGTTTCCTCTCACAACATCAGGATTCACAGATTAAAACACATTTGATTTGAGAGTTGCAAAAAATAAAATGAACTTGAATTGAACTCGCCTTGAAATTCCCCACATCTCAAACCAGTTGACCAGCTGTGGGACAAGTTGAACTAAAATGTCCAAACAATGGAAGCCTCTCCTCAAAACCTACAGACTTTAAACAATCTGCAGCAAAAACCTTTCTGCCAGATACTATTGTGCATCTCCATGGTGAACCATTCAGTATGAAGCAACGTCACAGTCAGTCCTGGAAGCACCGATGGACCAGGTAGAAGGGAGGACATAGGATGTCATCAATGCATGATTTTAAGATATAAAGCTTCTATCCTGAGGAATCCTGATCAGACGCCAGGAACAGATAATCTGACTCCTACATCCCAAAACTCTCCACTGAGCTCAGTGGAGAGGAGATGAATGGAGTCAAAGTAACAGGAGTGATAATCCTGATGAGACTCAACCGCTGTGGATGTTGGAGAAAAGCTGAGTGAATCCTGGATGCTGCTGAGAAGAAGAGCAAACCCTCATCATCCTCACCTGCAGACTGACTGAAACCTGACAACATGGAAATGTTTGCACTATTAATTAGATGCTTCAGGCAAACTTTAAATGTTCCTGTGATTGAAAAGACAATGACAAACTATGAACAGTAAAAAAATGTCCTGCCACAGAGTAATGAGGAAAATATGTCCAAATTGCTGACATAGAATATTTATTTTTTCATTAAAACAAAGCATGGATGGATGGACCGACTCAGTCGACTGAAGGGCAACTGAACACGATCTGAATGTGACACAGATCATTTTGTCAAACAGATGAATGTAGTTTGGATACACTGGGAAGATGAATGCAGCAGATGTTTGGATGTCTGGCTTCATGAACGGGACAATCAGTCCAGCTTCTCTTCAGCTCTGTTATTTGCAGACAGTTATAAAAAGCTCTGGAACCATGAAGCAATTTAGGAGGATTTGTTTTTACTTTAAAATCATTGAACTACTGCACTGAAACCAAGCTCACAGACTGTCAGACAGTTTTAGACGCACTAATGACCAGCAAGGCAAAGACAGTTCCAATAACATCTGCAGCATTGCAGCCATAACAAAACGTTTTGTCGGGTTAATTATAACTGTTGTTGGTTCTGTTCAGTAAATGTATTATTGTGCAACAGGGAGCAACAGAAGACTGGATATTTGTAAAGCCACTTAAAAAAGAGAGAAAATCAGCAGAACTCACTTAAAATAAATATCAATCAACTCTTGGATTTACTCCGTCTGAGCAGGATGAACTAAGTCCCACTGGGACTCACCTGTAGGGCAGGTACTCCTCGAATTATGAGACCCACTGGACTCCTTATAGATAATTAAGTGAACATTCAGTTTCAGTGCAACTTTGACCTACTGACCAACATTACATTTCCTCTCTCCCATCACAATGAGCCATTTGTTTCTTTCACAGTCAGATTTTGCCTGTGGAAATCAACGTCTTCAGGGAAATCATCTCCATGTTTTCACTCTTTTAAGCTGCATGGATTGTAATATTGCAAGAGTTTAATGATTTATATCTTAGGTCTTTAACTGGCCTTAAAATCCACGTTTAAAGTGACTTAACAATGATTTGTTTAAAAATATAATGCGCTTGGAACAATAAGTAATCAGGGCTCCTCCGCAGCTCTGATTGGCTAAGCAATGTAACATGATCCTCTGATTGGCTAAGCAATGTAATGTGATCCTCTGCAGCAAGTGATGGCAAAGCTGGGCGTCATCACAACTTTACACAAGTGAGTCTTTACCTCCAGGCTGAGGCTCCGCCGAACCCCTTAGACCGACTCAGCGAACCCCTGGGGTTCATAGAACCAGGTTAAGAACCACTGGTCTAAACTCACTCTGAGGCAGTAGCTAACTTTATTCTGTTGCACAGAGGGACAGAAATACTTTGAACATCAAGAAGATAAATGAGAACAAAGTGATTTTTTAAAATAATATAGTGATAAGAATTTATGATCTGATGAGAACTGGACAGAAACCCATGTTAGATTGTTTTCAGTGCCCTAAAAATGATGCAAACAGTTGAGAAAGCTTGTATGGGGTGAAGATCATCACACACACAGAGTGATGAACCAACTGAGGGAATCTGACACCGTAGAAGTCGGAACAAAGCAAAGCTGCTTTTCTCGTGATAATGAGTCGATGCATCTCCTTTTCACAAGGTATCGACTTTTTGTTTTCTTTAAACAAGATGAATGAATTTTTTATCTCAAGGAACACACTTTGTTTCTTCAACAATATCAGACAATTTTGGAGAACAGATGGGTGTTTGGTTAATTAGATTTCAGCTGACAATATCTGTAGGAATGTTAGGGGAGATTCATAACTGAACATGAAAACAAGGCATAAATGTGATGCTTTTATTGAAGCAGGTGGATTATTAGTGCTACTGTAACCATTACGAGGAAACTATTCTGTTTACTCATTAAATTTCTCTCAGTTATTATTACCAGTGAAGCAATATCAAGACAAAATAAATAAATAAATAAGCTGTTGTCATGACAAAGTTAGGTTTATTTATTTTCATGAAGAAAATAAAATGGCTATAAAAATGATGAAACTCAACATTTTCAGTTCTTCTCCATGCATTATGTTGATTTTGTGGGTAAAAATGTCTCTTTGTTCTCTCTTGTTAACTGCCTTCCTCAGATTTGTCAACTCTTTAGTGTTTCAGGAAACAGATAGTCTGGTAAAAACAAACTCCTTGTTCTACGTTGTGCTTCACACAGAAGGTCTGGTTATTGAGAACGATTGATTTCTGGAGGTTTGGACTCTCAACTCCTAAATGATTGGATCTGATTTTACCTAATTGTTTGTACAAAGTGTGCAAAATTGACCAGAACTTGTATAAAACTATGACTGAGGTTTGTACTACATAGTGAGACAATGTAAGATTTGTTTTAATCTTTGTCCTTTCTGTCCTCAGCTGTGTCCCTAGCACTCGCATTAAACGGAGTCTTCACAAATACTATCAAGCTGATTGTTGGCAGGTATCCTGAACACGGCGCTGTCAGTAGCTGCTTTTCCATCCATAATATAATTGTGCAATTTGACATTTAGAAAATAAATGTGCATAAGGGAAACACCAACTTAATGTTAGAATGAGGTGGTTTTGTTTATTTAAGAACACTGTTAGTTTGACTAACAACCAGATGTTTCCACTGGCACAAACCACGAAGAATCAGACAGGAAGTAGTTGGAGAATAATAATAATTTGCTCACATTTGTAATGGAAACACAGCTAATGATGCTCAGGTTGAAGTTGCAGTCACTCTGTGTTTTGAGACTTAAAGTAGTAGCTTTTCTCTTTGTAATCACATGAAAACTAATTTTTCAGGCCAAGGCCAGATTACTTCCAGCGCTGTTTCCCAGATGGCCAAATGAATGCAAAGATGCTGTGCAGCGGCGAGCCGGAGATGGTGTCTGAAGGACGGAAGAGCTTCCCCAGCAGCCATTCCTCCTGTGAGTAAAGAAATCACCGCTGGCAACTGCAAACAATATGCAACCATATCAGACGTCTCACACAACCTTATTAAAACTGAACGGCAGCGTTTCAGTCTGAGCTCATAAGAAATGCCACCGTGCTGACAGATTGTGCTCAAGATATTTTTTATTGTTGCCAAGGATGTAATATGCATGACTCGTCATGAGTCCAGCATATTTCACTTCTGACATATGTGACAGATGATAAAACGTTCAGTGCTTCACCTTCATCTGCCTTCCTGCTGTGCTCAGCTACATGAAGCAGGGAGGATTGCTGGCCATTTTGGGCCCAACAGCGTATCAAGCGGCTTCACCTCAGCTCTGTGCTCAATAATTCACCTTTCTTCTGTGGTAAAGGAGACGACTGGAGGAAGGTTCACTGATGTTTGCTGCGGTCCATGCAGATGGTGCAGTGGACACCATGTAGCTCTGTGTGTTACAGTCTTATTTTGGTATATTCAAATTTGCAACTTCACATATCGAACAATGTCAACATTTCAATTCAACATGCTTTTCTGAAGTATTTAGTGTTTTTGGTTTGGTCCTGTATAATGTGACCAAACCTTGTCAGCTGCACTCCTGCAATATTTGTCCTTATCTAATTGCATTTAAACTTAAAATATGATATTTACAAAACAGAAGGATTCTGTTATCCTTGAGCTAAACCTGAACAACAAACTGTTGGAAAGGCAGAGAACATAAAAAAAAACTGTCTGCCATCATGGCAGATTGGACAGAAAAAACATAAAGCGACAAAATGTAAAAATATTATTATTTATCAAGCATTTTTACGGAGATTGGTCTTTGAGTATTAAAGAGCAGATGTGGAGTTACTATGTGTGAGATGTGTAACAACAACTTAACTACAAATACTAAAGTTAGCCTTTTACAGAATAAATTAAAAATATTCAATTCAAATCAAAAGTAGTTTTTCTTTTTTTTATCCCAAAAGGAATTTAAATAACTGACATAATCCAACTATCTTGGGAGGTTGTCCCAATCCAGTGGCAGTCTTTGAGGATCTGGCCGATGCAGGACTTATGTCCTGTTGCCTAGCAACGGAGATGGTGCTAAACACCAACTGGTGAAAATGGAGCTCAAAATCTTGCTTTTTAAAAATGTTATTCTCTAGAGGCAACATCTGTCTTTATTGTTGTCTCAGGCTGAGAGATAAACAATATAAAATAACTTGACTTAATCTACAAGCTTTTCAAAAATCAAGTACTGCTGGATCAGAATAGTTCATGTTCCTCCTCGTTAGCAGCTGGATTTTTTTAGCTGTTTAAACTCCCCTCAAATACGAATGAATTGATTTTTATTTTTTACTTTGAAGCCTTTTTCCATTAATATTACATGTATACAGAGTTCTGCCTATTTTGAACAATGAAAATAAATCTCCTGGTCTGCTGTCTGTTCACTGTGACAGGCTGATTTGATCTGGAACAGTTTGTCTTGTCCATGCTCAATCAGGAAGAATGTTCAGGTAGAAAGAAGTTGCCTTTGGCTGCATGATTTGTGATTTGCTGGCATCACAGTTTGAGTGTGACGGCTTTAAACCTGCAGCATCAGATCAAACATGCTGCTACTGTGTAACAGTAACACACCCAGACATCAGGCGCCTCACACATTTAGTTTTGATTGAGTTTTAAAGCACTTCCAGTCAGATTTCAGATTAAAGTTTAATGCTCCGCAACACACCTTCTATAAGCAAGGAAGGATTTGAGGTTCTCACTGGTTCCCATTAGAAACAGCAGACTAACGACGCTCTGCAGATCTGGATTCGATTGGTCAAAGCAACAGGTTGAAAATCACAGAGATGACATCCACAGAACAAAGAAATCCAATTTAAAGCCCAAAAAGATTTGAAAAGGCACAAGGAGCACAAAAAAACTGAATGAGGTTTGAATGTTTGTAGCTCAGCATTAAGATTCAAGGATTTTTTATTTTTTTATTTTTATATCTCTTTTTATTGTTTGTGGTACAAAATTCAGACTCATCAGATGTGAAGCCTGAGACGTGGCTTCCAGCTCATAAACACCCATCTGTTTTCTGTCTCTACTTGTCCTTCCAGGGTCTTTGTTGATTTAACAGGTTTTAATATTATGGCTACAAATGTTGTCTTTGCTATTTTATAGAAAATGGATTATATAAACAAAATAATATTTCTTAGTAAACCCTGAACTAAACCACTTAGTTTTATATATATATATATAGTTACCTCTCGCCCATTTCCGTCTTGTTCCAGTAGCCCATTTTTCATCAGGGTGATCTGGTTCCCCAGCACCTGACGCAGACCTTGTTTGGCCGGGCGACGTCTGAGCCGGCATGTCGTGCTTATCAGTGTCTCTCATGGTTCTAGGTAGGCTATGTAGCTCCAAGGGTCTTGCCTAAGGACCCACACTGACAGCTCAAATGACTGTTGTAACCTCAGCCCCAGCCTGGATTTGAACCAGGGTCTCCCGGGTGGAAGACTGGTGACTTACCCATTGAGCTAATGGCCCTGGAGAAATACCAGGGCCTCAGGGAGGAACTGGAGAAGAACTGGAAGGTGAAGACCACAGTGGTGCCTGTGGTCAT